>NW_019290218.1:250175-307388 GCF_000500325.1 Leptinotarsa decemlineata
CGTCAAACTTAAACCAGTCCGTTTCTTTTTTAACCAAGGCGTAATAATGACCAAATTGAAAGTTGAAGGACAGTCTTTGCTGACTAGTTAGATACAAAACTTAGGAACTATCTTTGGGTGATAAGCAGAACGGAAGTGTACTCTTATAACACAAGTTATTCAAATATTTCGATAAATTTTATTATCAAATTATAACTTACTGGTGAAAGCCATGTGGCTGCAGACCACAGAGAGAGATAAAAAACAATTGACACTGACAGCATACTTCCACAAGCATACTTCGGGGTGGGAGTAGGAATAATGATTAATATTCCGGAGAGGTGCATTATGACATGCTAAAGGTTGCCCCTTTCCTCTCATGCAGACCTACGACTTTGTAGGTGCGTATGGCAGATACCCAACGGAAAAACAACAACTCACCCAGTTAATGCCGGGCAGAGAGTTAAAGTAAAACCATCAAGCACCTGTGCAACGTCTTCGACTTGGAAGATTCATAGCAAGTTATTTCCCACTATGAAAAGCAGAAATTAATTTACTTTGGTCGAACCGACCAACTGATAGACCGGTTTCGGGGTGATTGCCCCATCATCAGTACTGGGCAAGGTCTCTTCAGAACGGTGTGAACCGTTTGAGAATCACGGCCAAACAAATATAATTCCAGCTAGTCATAGAATCTCTCTGCAGTTGATTCAGTGGGATGTCTACTGCGCCACCTGCACCCTGAAGTATGCTTGTGGAGTTGTTTCCTGGCTCTGTCTGCAGATTTGAAGTCATGACCATCTAAGTGAAGTTTTATTTTTTTACTCATTTTTTTAATGGCGACTATGAAAAAAAATTTCTAAAACGATAAATAGACAGCATCCTGTATACGACGGTTTATTATAAAAGCCTGTTTTCGGCAATCAAGTGTTGCCCAATTGTACTTTGTTACACATCTCTGATGAGGCCAATAGCCAGAAACACATATCCGTGTTTGCCATCATTTTTTATTGATGCAACTATTTTTCCTTTATTTTCAGTATTTTAATATTAACACTTGTTCAGAAAAAGGATTTGAAGCTCAACTTTCAATTATTATATGCGAGCGCTTTCGATGGCGGGCTGTGCTATCAAGTTCATGGCCCAAAAGACAACAGATAAATTAGAAAAAAGAATTAAACAAAGAATGCAGAACAAGGATCAAACTATTCCAACAGATAAAACAACACAACGATGAACTGCATTCACATACATAGGTCACCAAACCAAAAAATAAACAAACATCTTCAAATACTTGAACATCATCATCACTTACAAGCCGAACACGAAAATAACACAAAAAATATACAGCTATGAAAAACAAGAAGACAAAAACCTTAACGAAGTGTACAAACTCTATATCGGCCAAACCTAGAAAAAACTGATCCAAAGGTATGACGAGCACAAAAAAGCATACACAAACATGACATATAAATGAAACCTCGCAACATACGCCATACAAAACAAGCATAACTTTTCCCCACCAGAAAACATCAAACTCATAAAACAAGTCAATAAAGGAAACCGTATGGACATCTGGGGAAACCTAAACATCCATAAATTCAAAAGTCATAATTCAATTATCGAGGAACAAATACAAATCAATACACAGCAAGACCTAACATTCAATATACTACACAATACAATACACATTCCTAGAAATAATGAACCTAGAGAAACACCAACACAAAAGATATTACCTGATTTAACCCAAGTACAGGCAAATTTAAAGAGACATCCGGATGAAAGGAGAGGACAAATACCTGCACTAATGCGTTCTAACCGTTTAAAAGAACAAACAAGCAGATAAAACGTTCAGTTAGAGTAGAACCATGAAGATTATAGTACAGCCTGCTATCGAAAGCGCTCGCATATAATATTTAGAAGTTATATATACAGTGTCATCCCCAGAGTATGCACCATATGGGAAACTCATTTATTAAGGGTTTTTTGGCAAAAAGTTATTGTTGATAAGAGTTTGTGTATCCCCTAAAACTAAACATGCACCAACAAAATACAGTACAACACACGTAATATACGAGGAGCCTTCAAATATTTGATTTTGTGACAAGAGTAAAGTACTCTTATTTTGAAAAATCTCAAAATGTTATTGAGAAAAGTTGTTCGGCATCAAAAAATACATCTAGATTTGAAGTCATGACCATCTAAGTGAAGTTTTTTTTTGCCCATTTTTTTAATGGCGACTATGAAAAGAAAATTCTAAAACGATAAATAGACAACATCCTGTATACGACGGTTTATTTTAAAAGCCTGTTTTCGGCAATCAAGTGTTACCCAATTGTACTTGGTTACACAGCGCTGATGAGGCCAATAGCCAGAAACACATATCCGCGTTTGCCATGAATTTTGATTGATGGAACTAGTTTTCCTTTATTTTCAGTATTTCAATATTAACACTTGTTCACAAAAAGGATTTGAAGCTTTAATAACTTTAATTATTATATGCATGCGTTTTCGATGGCAGGCTGTGCTATCATCTTCATGGTCCAAAAGACAATAAATTAATTAGAAAAATAAAATCAAACAAAGAATACAGAACAAGGATCAAACTACTCCAACAGATAAAACAACACAACGATGAACTGCATTCACATACATAGGTTACGAAACCAAAAAATAAACAAACATCTTCAAATACTTGAACATCATCATCACTTACAAGCCGAACACGAAAATAACACAAAAATATATATATATTCCAGAAACAAGCACAAGAGTAATTGCTGAAGCTGTCAATTCTACTCAGTCCACAGTTTGGAGAATTATCCATGACAAACAGTTTTACCCATACCATATTCAAAGGGTACAAGCTCTTTTGCCACGAGACTTTACCCAACGCATTACTATGTGTCAATGGTTTTTGAGAAAATTGGCTGGAAATCCTCAATATTTAAGATATGTAACCAAATAAATAAATGTCCGGAAACGCTTCGTTTCCAAGATACAGGATGTTGAAGTTTTATTTTTATTTTCGTTTTTTTCAAATAACTTTTGAAATACTGAACTTAATTAAACGAAACTTGGTAATATGAGGTTTTTGAGGTGTCGAATTCGAACCTGATGTTCTTATTGCTCTTACTCGTAGGGGGCGCCACCTAAATTAGAAAACAGAATCAAACAAAAAATACAGAACAAGGATCAAACTACTCCAACAGGTAAAACAATACAATGATGGACAGCATTTACGTACCTAGGACACCAAAGCAAAAAACTTACAAACATTTTCAAACCCCTGAATATCAACATCACATATAAGCCAAACACGAAATTAACACAAATAAATAATAAACAGCTATGAAAAAGAAGAAGACAAAAATAAATTAATGGATGTAGTCGTTACTACGTGGTAGGAGATCATAATGAAGAGAGAAATGAAAATTTCTATGTTTTTTACCACTTTTAATTGTAACTAATGTTACTGCAGTTTCGTCCTATATGGAATTCCCATTTCTCAATATGGAAATTTATTGTATTAGTTTGAGAATGTCCATATAGGACGAAACTGCAGTAACGTTAGTTACAATTAAAAGTGGTAAAAAACATAGAAATTGTCATTTCTCTTTTCAAGAAGATAAAAACCTAAACGGGGTGTACAGCATTCAATGCTCGGACTGCAAGAAATTCTATATCAGCCAAACCAAGAAAAAACTGATCCAAAGGTACGACGAGCACAAAAAGGCATACATAAACCCAATAATATATAAATCAAACCTCGCAACATACTTCATATAAAACAAAAATAATATCCCCCCGCCAGAGAACATAAAACTCATAAAACAAGTCAATAAGGGAAACACTATGGACATCTGGGAAAACTTAAACATCCATAAATTCAACAGTCATTATTCACTTATCGAGGATCAAATACAAATCAAAATATAACAAGACCTAACATTTAATATATTACACAAAACAATACACACTCCTAGAAACAGTAAACCTAGAGAAGATCCAACACAAAAAATATTACCTGGTGTAACCCAAATACAGGCAAATTTACCTTAAGTACCTGAAGTACCTGCATTGAGGCGTTCGGACCGCATAAAAGGGCAAACAAGAGGTTGACACGTTCAGTTTGAGTAGAGCCTTGATGATGGCAGTACGGCCAGATGTCGAAAGCGCTCGCATATAATTCAATAGAAGTTGTAAAGCTTCAAGTCCTTTTTGTAACTTATATTAATATTAAAATACTGAAAATAAAGGAAAATTAGTTGCATGATTCAAAATATATATGCAAATTATACAAAATTTTAAAAAATACAATTATATCACAGAACATAGTTTCATTAGGGAGTGGAAAATATGTTGGTTACAGAATTCCCAAAATATAATACCATATCTCAAATGAATATTAATCAACAAATATTAGACAATTTTCACAGTGGATACATTTATTGTGTTTGCACTTAAGAATGGTGCAATTTTCTGCTCATAGATATTGAATACTGATCAAATTCCAATCTGTTACTTATGAATAAACCTAAGAATTTAAAAAATTCTTGGCCATTTTATTTTCAAATCAGTGACTGACAGATTTTTAAGTTAATACATTTGTTTTTGAATTATCTAGAAGTCCCAAAAATGGTCAATAATACTTCAGTTTCAATCCCTGATGATACTATTATATCAAAATTATGGTATACTCATTAAATATTATCACCAGGCAAACATTATCCATTAGAAGATGGTGTGGTAGAATTATCTGATCCTTGCAAATTGGAAGAACAACCTCCTAATCCTGAAGTGAAGCAAGAAATTGACAACATTATCCGTGCTGCAGCAGAAGAACATGAAAAGTCTTTACTTGATGAATCTGGAAAATGTGACCAAAAGCCAATATCCTTTCCCCAGCTAGTTTCCTCACCACAGCCAATCTTGCCTTCACAAATCCCTTCAGCTCCTAAAACAAATCTAAAAACATATAGAAAGCCCAAAGAAAAACCAAAATTATTAACAAGTAATATAGAAACTATAAAAACATCCAAAGGTATTATAACAGTTTTGGCTTCAAATCCATTGATGAGTAAACCGAAAATGGAGCCTATTAGACCAGTTTCTCTAACTGCTCCACTTTCTTCTAACAAATATGAGAATGCTTTTCTAAAATTTCTGAACAAAAGGGAAGAAAAACCAGTTGAAATAAATTTCTCAAATAAATCTACAAAACTGGTTGATAAGTTATCTCATAGTAAAGTAGCACCTAATGTATCTGATACATTATCATCACTACCAAGAGATATAAGAGTAGTAACAAATTCTGCATTATTAACTAACAATACAAGTACAGACAAAGTTCTCTTACCTGAAAACACAACAAATGGTGATGCTCCTGGACAGTTGCCAATAACTGCTTCGGTAGGAAGTAACATTGTGGAAACAAGTTTGAATATTAATAAAGATGCCTTTATAAAGCCATTCACACCACATGTTACAGGGGCATCTTCAGAAATAGTTAGTGTTGTAACTATAGATAACTCTTCGCTGGATGCAGTACTACCTAATTTAAGTCAACTAGGTAGCTCAACAGCTGCCAGTTCAATACCTATTCTCGGTTTAGGGCAACCTCTACATTTTAAAGATACATCTGGAGCTATTGGATCTAGTGATTCAAAAATAAAAAGTGTCATTGTACAACAAATGCCAGAGCTAACTGTTCCAGAACTGCGAGAACCTTTCATGATGCATGAACAAATGCCTGAACTCAACCCAGCATCACCTGTTATTGCCCAAACTAGTAATGGCACTAGTAAAATGGATTCAAATAATGTTCCCGGATTGTTGAACGTGTTTTCGGTGAGCATGGAGAAAACACCTGTAGGTGCATTACAAGAAGTAGAGCAACCAATTCTAGACCCCTCCCCACCCAAAAAGTACAAACCTAATCTTATTTGGAGCAACCATAAGTACTATACAATTAACCAGTGCGCTGAAACGATATACAGTAATCGAGATAGATTTTATCCTATGAGCCACGCACCTATATCTTTAGATAATGAGAACAAAAAGGTTATCGTTGAACATCTCCCAGTTGAAAGGACTAGTAGAATATCCTCTTTGGAGTGTGGCAATTTGAAAGAGCTCAATACAGTGGCAGAAAACAAGTTGAAAAGTGAAGTTAAAGATGGTAACGGTGAACCCATTAGTGATACTAGCTCACCTAGTTCTTTTGATTCCTCTACATCATCTGATTCTTCTTCTACTAACAGCGATGCCGACTCTGATGCAAACAATGAGCCCATTGAAAGTGAATCTTCGTATTATAGTCCAAATGTAAAAGACAGTGAATTCTCTTACTCATCCTCTGATGATGATATTCGAATGAAGAAACGTCGTAAACATATGATTGTGTCAGAGTCTAAGTTTGAAAGACATTTTCAAAAAACTGCAAAATGTTTAGACAATAATAAGAAAAATGCATATGTAACAGAAGAAGGCATGAAGGAAAATATCAAAGCCGAAATGAAGAGGAAAAGAAATCCAGAGGAGCAAAAACCACACAGTAAAAAAGTCATACCATTCGTCAAGAAACTACCTGCAAAGAAAAATAATTTGAAAGACTCCAAACTGTCCAGGAAATATGATAAAAAACCTGTTTCGAAACAAGGTCGCATTATCAAACGCAGACCCTCTTTATCCAAAATGATCCTGGGTGTTAGGAGAAGAGGCCGACCAAAAAAAGATGACCAACATAAATTTTCCCTTATCAAAAGTATGCTGAATGACTACAGAAGACTTTTTGACTTTACTCCCTCTGAGGGGCCTCACACAACAGATCCCAATGCACCCTTAAGCAAATATTTGTCATATAAAAAAGCAAGTTTGACTCCGTTGGAGTGCTATGTCGAAACAAAAAATGTTTTTGACAACTTCAGCAAAGATATTCAGGAGTATTTATTGTCCGGTTTAACCTTATTCAATGTAAATTCAATTCCTATAGCCCAAACTAATTCTACTTCCTTTACTAACATCAAGGTCATGGATAAGAACAAATTGGAATCAACAAAAGAAAGTAGCAATATCAATCAAGGGGTAAGTAAATTACTCAAACTTTAATAAGCATGACTCATTGTATTTCATATCTTGAATCAAGTGTAAGTAATAACATATATTTATCCATTAATCAAGTTTGATACACTCAGTATATATGTGGTATTGATTGCTTTATGTGTACATGTATGACACATTTTCACATATATCTCCAAATTGAGCTAATAAAATTGAAAGGAATTTAAGATTGTCGTCGAATTAGGTTCCACAAACTAATTCACCAGAAAAACCATCATCAATAATCATAAATTCTTTATCTAGCCTTGAACCACAGTAAAATAAAACAACCAATAAGTCATCTCTTACTAATTTACAAAGTTCTCGAAGTGCGAGGGCGATTTCGTTCTTTTACCATAGGCGTGCGCTCACATAAAAACGAAATTTAAGGACATTATAGAAGATTTTGTAAGTTACTTATTCCGTACGGCGATATCACCGGCTCTTCAACAACCATCAATCGACTAAGAGAGGAATCATCAAAACTCTACTAGACCGTGCTTTCGGGCTCTGTAAAACAAAAGAAGCTCTCGAAAAAGAACTAGGCATCATCAGAAATGACCTTCAACTAAATGGTTACTCCAAAGTGATGATGGAACAGGCTTCAGCTAGAAGACAGCAAAAGCTCCATAAGGAAGAGAAGACGCCACAACCAGTACTTGTACTTCCCTACACCAGAGGAATGTCGTAAAGGATAAGGATTGGGTCCAAGTATAACATCAGAACCTGCTTCAGATCTGGGAACACTATCCATAGCAGCCTCACAAAAACCAGGCCACCGAACGCGGTCTGCGATTCCAAGAATTGCATTTACCGGATACCCTGCGAGTGCGGAGAATCATACATCGGTGAAACTAAGAGGCCATTGAAAGTTCGCATTGCCAAACATAAGAATTACACACAGCGAGGAGAAACCAGCAAATCAGGAAAAGCAGAGCACGTTTGAACTCGTCAATATAACATCAAGTGGGCTCAAGGTGAAATTATCCACAAGGAAGAACACTGGTTTAGGAGAAAATTCAAAGAAGCCGCATGTATGTTGTCCAACAACGCATTTAGCCAAGCTAGCGTAGTGATACACAACATATGGAAACCTCTAATTAAGCGGAACACGACCAACTCCAGGAAGCTGACCAAACTGTCGGCTTCCTCTAAAACCGATGAAGCGGATAATCTCTTTTTACTTAATTTTTTATTTTTACAGATTCTTTTAGGTATTTCAAATCAATTTATATCATATCCGACAATAGAAGTCCACACTAATGAAATGCACCAAGAAACATTGTCAACTACTTTCAAACAAAAGGACGTTTAAATTTTGTTGTCTTGCTAATATTTACAAACGAGTTGACAATGTTATTTTCGATGGCAAGTAATTCAAAATTTATTTGAAACAGCGCTTCTAGTAAAGATATATAGTTAACAAAATTTTCATGCGGCATATTTGAATTACCAAATGTATCTAAATTAGTATTTTCATAAGCTCTTAAAAAGCAATATAAAGAAGAATCATTGAGGTTGATATAAGCCTTGGAATAGGACTTACACATATCATAGCTGTGAATTTGTAAACATTTTTTATCAGGCATCCGCAAAAATACCAAACAAAATTTTTCTATGATAAATTATTTTTTTGATAATCTTTATCTATGAGAGGGAGAGATGTATCGATGGCCGTCTCCAATGGCAGTTCAAAAGAGGTCTGAGAAATGAGGGAAACATGATCTTTAAATAGATTTATTGCTTTTAACAAAATACTGCTCTAGCCATTTGCACAATTTTTAGAACCAGAATTAGATAGTCTCACACAAAACCATTTTTCATATTGATTGTCTATTTAGCACAAAAAAATCTAATTGCATTCAGTTCGTCAGAATGTAATTATGATATACAACACATAAAAAAATACAAAACACATTCAACTTGGGGTAATCATACCTAAAAGTTGAAAAAAATGCAATAGCATAAAGTCAGTACTTAAATTGATACAAGTTATTCAACATATGACGCTTTAAACTTATTTTAAAGGTATAGAGAGAGGTTGCATCTTGAATAGAAACAGGTAATTCATTCAAAGCATTTAGACTTAAAACAATGGAATTTTGTGAAGAGCTTTTCAACAATTGTGGCACATGAAAATAATTTCTGTTTCTTGTTATAGATTAATTTACAAACACAATATGGAGGTGCTAGACCCATCTCAATTTTATAAATAAAAACTAATGTCAAAAATAGAGAGTATTTGGAAACAGACATCCAGCTCAGCACTACTAGCATATGTTGAATATATCTAGATTTGAAGTTATGACCATCTAAGTGAAGTTTTATTTTTTTCCCATTTTTTAAAGGGGACTGAAAAAAAATTGCTAAAACGATAAATAGACAGCATCCTGTATACGACGGTTTATTTTAAAAGCCTGTAATATTACAAATTACGCAACTATGGTGTTAACCAGAATCAATTTTTTTGAAGAGTAAAATAGTCTTCGAAGTTTTTGGTGCAAAGTTACTTTTATTTTTTGTTAACACCGAAAATTACTCAAAATTATACAGTATTGTAACAAGAACCTAATATTCAATGATAGCAAGTCAGAAAACATCAAAATAAAATAGGTATTTTGGAACAAGCTCATTGATTTTCTGGAGATTTTCTTGTCCAAAATGAGTTTTAAGTTGGCTTTGAAACCAAACGTATGTTTGTCATTAAGTACATGACATATTTGCTAAATATTCATTACGTAGTTACTGTTATTGCTTATTTTGTTAACGTTTGATAATAAGTACTTTTTTATTTATGAAATTATAAAACAACCATTAAAATAAAAACATCAATAAAAATCAATTGGCGCTGCGAGGCGACTTCATTGATTCCAGTGGCGCATTTGCTTTTTCAGCTGCAGGAAAACTCGGAAAAACCTACAGCACCACATCATCTGAAGATCTTGATCTGCCAATGTCCTCTCTCTCATAAAACAAAATGTAGGGTGTCTCCAGAGGCTCTAATAGATTCAATAATAAGTACTATTTAAATAATATCAAGATGCGTACAAAAGAAGAAAAAGATGAAATTATATTGTTGTGTGGGGAAAATACTACAAGCATACAAGTTACAGACATTTTTAATGCCAGGCATCCTAATCGCAATGTAAATCACACTACAGTTACCCGTATTTTAAATAAATTCAAAGAAACGGGCAGTATTAATAACAATTTCAAAAAACCTCACACATCTGCAAAAGTATCTAAACTAAAGAAGAGGAAGTGTGTTTAAGTGTTATCAAAAATGGTAAGACATCAATTAAACAAATATCAACATCTCTCGATGTACCTATTACCGTACAAAAAATTTTAAGAAGAAATAAATTCAAAATTTTCAAACCAAAATTTATAAATACCCTAGAAGAAAGGGATTCTATTCCAAGATTTGAATTTTCCGCATGGTATCAGGGAGAATACAAAGATAACGCACGGTTCCCAATAAATATTTTATGGACTGATGAAGCAATATTTACAACTATTGGAACAGTAAGGTCACAGAATTGTAGATGGTGGGCTTTAGAAAACCCTCATTTCAGTATAGGTAAATGTCTTATGTGGACAATGGATTATCGGGAAAAATATTGATGTTATTAGATCCCATATCTGAGATAAAAACAATAACATTAACATCTCTTTAAATTTTGTAATTGTGTCAAAAATTAGTTTCTTTGAATTTTCACCGTCAAAGTGGTTGATACTTTTGCCGGCTTCATTTTTTTTGTTACCAATATCTTCGAAACCAATGAAATAACCGGAATGACTGTTAAATAAATTGGCTTTTATATTAATTTTATCAATATATAAAACGCAGAATTTATCTTGAGGACATAGAGCGACTTTTAATTTTAGCATTTTAAAAACCATGTCATTTTACAAGCCACACGATATATTTAGTCCGCTTAATAATTTTCTTGAAGTTTGTGGCGCTGGCAAACAAAACAGTTTCATTAAAACATTTTTATATACCTTAGGCCCAGAAAAGTATATTGATAAACAACAACAGCAAATGAATTAAACCCAATATCAATTTCACACTGTTTATTATAACTAATCCGATGCCCGCGGACCTTCGAATCCTTCGATACTACAGCACTGAACGCGTTGGATGAGAATCTCATTTAAGGGCGGTCGAAGGTTCCCGGCAACTCGGGCGGACCATGTGGTAAGAGAGACTACTGGTTGTTTTATTTTACTGTGCTTACATTTTCTACTATGAATAGAATGACTGATATTCAAAGTTATTGCTCGAACCGCCCGTCTAGCCTCTCAGTAGGAGAATCATAATACAAGTACAATCTCAATATTGTCACTAATAGGTAAAAATAATTAGTGGTGAGTTTGTGCAGTGGTAGTGCGCCGAATTTATGATCAAGAGATCGCGAATTCGATCCCAAATTCGACCAGATATTTTTATCGAGAAAATTCAACTAGTTGAATTTGGGATGATTCTGCAACGTTACATGGCTGACGGACTGGGACACCTAAGAAAAAAAAAAGTAAAAATAATTCTATTTACCGTCAATAGTTAAAACACAAGACTCAAATACAATAACAATGTGAACACAAATAAATTTCCATAATTCAGTTTTTCAGAAGTTTTTTGCTGACAGTAATTCATTTAGGTGGATTTGAGGAAAATGTTTAATTAAGGTTATTGTAATCATTCAATATCTTGAAAAATAATGTATTCAATGAATTTGTATTGTGTTTGAACTAGATGGAAATTATTCGCAGTTTTTATGGGGTGGGTGTGGATATGAGACAAGGGAACAAAATTCAATTGTTTTTTTGTTATGTGGAATTTTTCATAACTGTTATTTACTAATTCCAGGTCGCGGATTTCAAATCTACCCTCCCTGTTTTTTTCTCCAAAAGTTACAGTTTTTGAGTTACAGTTATTCACCATATTTGTGTACTAGTAACACTTAACTGTCATAAAACCGAGTAATTCTTTTACAAATTCATTTTTGTTACAATGTCTACATCGAGAAATATTGTTTACTAATTCGAGGTCGCCGATTTCAAATCTACCTTCCCTTATTTTTTCGAAAAGTTCTAGTTTTTGAGTTACAGCTATTGACCATATTTGTGTACTGGTAACACTTAACTTTTATGAAACCGAGTGATTCTTTTACAAATTAATTTTTGTTACGATGTCTACATCGAGAAATATCTGTAAAAACGATCCCAACTATTTCTGTAACATCTGAGGTGAATATATATTGAAAAATTGCAGACTGTGTGTCGGAGTTCGTAAAGCACATGTATCTTGATTACTTTGGATTTCCTATGGACACCCAGGACAAATACTGTGTGCCTACTCCTAATATGGTTATCTATTACTCGACTGGTTATCTATTACTCGACCAATCCTATACTCTGGATCAGCACAGAGAGAGAGATTTACTAACATTACTTTCTTGAGATGATGACTTTGTTAATTGTTCAGATATTCCGGGTTTATTAAAAGCAATAGAAATAGATAAATATTATCCGCATGAATGGCGCTTATTTATTGAATCCTCTAAATATAGTCTGAAATGTGTGCTCATGCATAACGGCAATAAGCTGGGTTTCTGTTATGGGGAAAATCAAATACCACAAATGCAAGTGGCTGATATGTGTAGACTCTTTGGAATGAAACTGACGCGAAACTGAAATGTTCGAAACCAAGTGTCAATAAGCGAATCTCACCACTGAAATTGACCAGGAAAGAACAAGTTGTTCTCACACGTCTGCGAATCGGCCATACAAAAGTGACACACCTTTACTTGCTCCTAGGAGAACAACAACCTCTATGTACTACATGCCAAACAGTACTAACAGTACCACATATACTTGTATAATGCCCAGAATATAAGGAAACCAGGAGACAACATAATATAACTGGGGCAATGAAAGAAATTCTATGTGATGATAGACGAACGTTGAGCAACCTGATGGCATTTTTGAAAGCTGCAAATATAATAGATGGAATTTGAAAAACAAACAAAAAGTCCGCGGCTAATAACCTAGCAGTTGATGCCGCAAAAAAAGTTTTTGAAATAAAGCATCCATTGCCCTTTTATCTTTTAGTTTTTCTGTACTTGTCTAATATACTGTTAACAAATACCAGTAAACCTTAAATTTTTCCCATTTCAATCTCATTCATTATCATTATTGTTGGAATATGAACTGAATTGCAGCTTATAGTCATCCTGTATAGTTTTATGTGGTTGCTAAATGTTGCTATTGCGAACTTTAGTTTGTCAATTATTTTTAATTCAAAATTTGACTGTCACGTATATATTTGTATTCCTTAAGTTTATTAAAGTTCTACTTCAACTTCGCTATTTCACTACGATCCACAGTTTCAAGTATAATCTACAACAGGTTATGGGCCCAGAAACACATTAGTGAAATATCGGTAAATTGAGTTGAAGTAAGAAATAAACTTGTTCATTGGGTGACATCTTGGACCTGTTTGTCACTGAGTTGCGGATTACATAGTTTTTTTCGAACACTGTAGAAGATGGAGATTCCAAAAGTGTTGATCGAGAAATTGGAAGGGCAATCCAATTGGCTTGATTGGAAATTTCAAATCAAAATCCAGCTGCACGCACACAATGCATGGGATGCTGTTTTGGGCACAGTTGAATCTCCAGTCAAACCAGCAGAGATAGCAGATAAGGATGTAACAGAAACATACAAATGTTTGATGCAGTCTGCAAACAGAATTGAATACACAGCCCAAAATCTCATTGTTTCTAGTCTGAGTTCACAAGTCAGGCAGCTGATAAACATATGTAATAGTTCAAAGGAGATGTGGGATAAGCTTTAAAGTATCTTTGAGCAAAGAACGGAACAAAGACAAGACAGACTATTCAACAAGTTCTTTGGAATCAGAGAAAAGGATCCCCTAGAAAGCATAGCTAAACACATGGCATAACTCGAAAAGTTTTGGATAGAACTTCAAGACGAAACTTGGAAAGAGGACAAAGTGAAGTTGCTGGAGTCGTTATTCATCAATAGAGTACTAAATACTTTGCCTCAAGATTATTTTGAATTCCTAAATGCATGGGAGTCTGTCCCTAAGGAGCAAAGAACCATTCAGTTACTTCGTGAAATATTATGCACCCTGGAAATGCGACTTCAAGAACGAGAAGAAACTAACGATACTTACACTAAAACAGCATTAGTAGTATCGAAGAGAGTTCAAGATCGATCCCCACCAATAACATTAACCCTGCACAAGAAAGATAACGCGAAGAAGAAGTTTACTCCAAAATGTTATCGATGTGATCATAGAAGACATTTAAAGAAAGACTGTACCAAAGATATCAAAACGAATGTTACTTCAGCACAAGGTTCAGCATTCATTTCACAACCTTTTCAGTTAGATCTACATCCAAACGTTAGTTGGATTGCAGATTCATATGACCATGCACCGAAATTGGTTTTCCACTTTCGAAAACTTCCCAGTTTCCCAGTCAGTTATTATTGTTAATGGTCAGAGTATGCAGGCTCTCGGAAAAGGAAATATAAATGTTCAAATGTTCATCGATGGAAAATGGATAAGAAATTATCGTCAAGATGTGTGGTACGTTCCTGATGTAGGGAGGAATCTGTTTTTAATACCTTCTGTAGTTGATAAAGGTATGACGTCAACAATCAACAAACATATTTGCAACATTTCGAAAATTGGGAAGGTTGTAGCCACTGGAACTCGTAAAAACGGTTTTTATGTGATGCATATTCGAGTAGTTGTTCCTGAAAATACTGCAGAAGTTCAGTTAGCCGCCAGCGATAACTTGCAGATTTGGCACGAACGTCTCTGTCATCAAAATAAGAGACATGTTCAGGATTTTCTGAAAAGAAGAGGAGTCGAGGTTGAAGCTGATGCAGAATTTTGTGATGCTTCTATGTATGGTAAAACATCATCGACTACCTTTTGGTCAGAGGATGAATAGAACCAGTAAACATGGAGAACTTATCCATGCTGATGTTTGTGGACCAATGAATATAAAATCGATTGGTGTGCACGATTTTTCGTCGTTTTCAAGGATGATTTCAGTAAATTTCGCTATGTTTATTTCCTCAAAGAGAAGTCTGAGGTGAAAGATAAACTGGAAGAATTTCTGTCAAACGAAAAAATAACTGGACATTCAGTACAAGAATTATTAACTGATGGTGGTAAAGAATTCGATAACACGGATAACACAGTATGGTATACATCATCGAATCACCATGCCTTACACACCTGAACAGAATGGGGCTGCAGAACGAGAAAACCGAACTCTCGTTGAAGCTGCACGAACCATGTAACATGCGAAAAATCTTCCTGAATACCTTTGGGCAGAAGCGGTTAATACTGTTGCATACGTTTTAAATAGAACTGGTCCCACATTGACAGAAGGTATGACACCTATGATGATTTGGACAGGAAAACAAGCTCCTGTGGATCATTTGAAAATTTTCGGGACAGAAAGTTTTGTTCATGTTCCGAAACAGAAACGTTCCAAATGGGAAAGGAAGAGTGAGAAAGGTTATCTGGTTGGATATATCGAAGACAAAGATGGATATCGAATATGGTTACCTGACAGAAATGACGTTGTTCGAAGTCGTGATGTTATTTTCAAAAAGGAAATAACTGTCAAAGAAAGCACTGTCATATTTGAAGACACTGTTGCAAGTATAAGTTCCGAAAAGCAATCAGTATCAATTGATGAAGGTCTTGCTGTGGGTAAAATGAAATCAGAAATAAGCGTTAGTCTGCCAGTTGATCGTCCTGTTCTCTGAGATAGATCTAAATTGCAAAAACCTGAAAGATACGATGCTTTTGCTATGCTTGCTGTAGAAGAACCCAATACTATTGACGAGGCCTTCTCATCTAATGAATCTGAGATGTGGAGAAGAGCAATGGGCGAAGAAATGAAGTCGCTGGTGGAAAATGACACCTGGATATTAGTGAAAAAGCCTATTAGAAGAAAAATCATTAGTTATAAAGCTGATACACGTTCTCTCCAAGCTTACAGTGATTCCAATTAGGCAGGTGATTTATCTTCTCGTAAGTCAACTTCTGGATTTGTCTGCAAGTTGAATCAAGGTGCACTAACATGGTTTAGTTAAAAACAACGGTCAGTTTCATTATCAACGATGGAGGTACAGTACATTGCAGCCAGTGAAGCCGCTAAAGAAATTATGTGGTTGAATTGTCTTCTTGATGAAATTCATACATGTGTGAAGACCATCCCAATATTATGGATTGACGACGCTAGTGCTGTAAAGTTGGTTCACAATCCATAATTTCATAAAAGATCCAAGCACATAGACGTTCGATACCATTTTATTAGAGAAAAAGTACAAGAAGGTTTATTTCAAGTACGACATATAGCAGGCGAGGATCAGATAGCGGATATTCTCACCAAACCACTGAGCAGAACTCGTTTTGAGAAGCTGAGAGATCTACTAGGTGTTACTAAGAGACCACTGCACTTCAGTTCAAGGGGCAGTGTTGGAATATGAACTGAATTGCAGCTTATAGTCATCCTGTATAGTTTTATGTGGTTGCTAAATGTTGCTATTGAGAACTTTAGTTGTCAATTATTTTCAATTCAAAGTTTGACTGTCACGTATATATTTGTATTCCTTAAGTTTATTAAAGTTCTACTTCAACTTTGCTATTTCACTACGATCCACAGTTTGGATACTAGCTCTTTCAATAAAACAGACGACTTACCCAGAATGGATACTAATGTATTATTGATATATTATCATTTTACAAATTATTTGAAAAAATGAGTTCATGATATTTTTTCATAAAAACATTTAAAACTGAATCACAAGGCATGTCAATATTGTTATGTATGTAAAGCGCTGCCAAACCATTCAATCTTCCATCTCATATGGAATTCCTCAAAAATTCTTTTAAATATTTTAGTGTCAAAATTGTTTCAGCGAACAAGGTAGTTACTTGAAACATAATTCACCGTTTTTCAATTATCGACAATTTCGTCACTGAGGGTGAAGCCCTCTGAATCCTCATTTGGAAGCCTAATTATATACCGAGGCTGCTACATTTCATACTGACTCAAAAATCACGAATAACCTTGATGAACTGCAACATCGAAAGAAGGTTAGGGAGTCTTCTCATTTCTATAGATACATTCGACTAATTTAGGCTGGAGAAAAACTCTACTCTACCGAGCTCTCGACAAATATTATTGTATTTATCAGGGCTACAATATGAAAAAGTGTATGATCAAATAAGTGAAATATAATATAAAAGAAGAAACTGATGAAATATGAAAAAAGTAGACATACACTGAATGATGGAATGAAATGATATGATTTTTATTATACTTAAAGATTTTGAAAATTTTACAGAGATGAAGAGATATGAATAGATTTTGCTCAGTTGGTCATCATTTTTTTATTCTTTACAATTTCAACGATTCCACTATTTTATACCTACTGAACCAAAACAGGTTCCAAAAACTACAAAACCAATCAATGCGTATCATTTTGTCCTGTAGCAGACGCATTCCTTTAAAATCCATGTTGGACAGTTTAGGATGGTTAGCAATTAAAGATTATTTGTTATACCAGACACTTATTTGCATTTTTGAAATTAAAACAAGGCACCTGACTACTTAATTGATAAAATTAGTTACAATTTTGAACTGCACCAATACCTAACCAGATCAAGAAATATATAATATATATGTATATAACAGTAAAATGGATTAACGGGGTCTCTCAGTCAAAAAAGTAAAAATCAAAACTCTGCTTCACAGGGCCTATAATTTATTGAGTTCTGGATTTTTTTGTCAATGAATAACGTAACAAATTATACTTACAGTAAAAATGAGTGAAAAATAATGAATTGAACATAAAATTGACGAAAAAAAGTTAAATATGTATGGATTTTTTGGATTTGACAAATGTCATACCTTCACATAAATGTCATATTTTTCAACGGGCATGATGATTTGATAATCTTTGACTCTAAAAAGAGAGTTGATTGATACAATTTTCATTATTATCATTATGTTTTTTTGTGTAATTCTAGTGAGTTACTGTATATACTGCTGGGATTATCAATGTCAGTATTCTTATTCATACAATCAGAAGACTTATTATTTTCAACCATTTTAAGAAAAAGGCGTTTGGAAATATTTTTTTCTCTATGTAAAACTTTGATATTAGAGAAATTTGGTTTATGTCCTGTTTCTATAGAATGTTGCGCTAATGCACATGATTTTTCATTAAGTTTTATATCACTTTTATGTGAAGTTATTCTATCTTTAAGAATTCTTAATGTTGTTCCAATATAATCCAAGTTACAATTGTTACAAGGAATGTTATAAATCACATTTGACTTTTTGGTAGTATCGTTTTATCTTTTAATTTGGTATTCAAATTCTTTATAGTTTTAATATTTTTTTGGTATATTTTGATATTTTGTTCATTATGAAAAAGTTTTATGATATTTGAAGATAAATTTCTAAGAATAGATATAGATTTGTAAGAAATATTGATAGGTGTACTATTATTACATAAATTTCTGTTGATTACATCGGAATTTGTATTACTGCCAGTATTGAAAATTATTTTATTGAGAAGTTTTCTGGGATAGGAATTTTCGATCAATATGTCTCTGAGAAGCCTGAGATTTTTTTGCGTGAGGGAAGGGTGTTACTAATTTTTCTAACTCCACTACAGCTCCTTAAAGGGGGTACATAAAATTTGTATAACAATTTTTTTCACAAGCACTAAAAAAAGTTACAATATTGAAATTAACCTGACGTTTCGTGCTACCAAAAAGACACTTAGCCAGAAATTTATTTGGTTTACCCCATGGTTGTAAGAGGGGTGGAAAACGCAACCCCTAAAATTTATTTCCAATGTAACTTTTTGTCTTATTATTTGTTAACCATTTAAAAATTTATTTCCGATAGCTTGTTTCATTCTAAACAAAAAGTGTCCCTTGGGTTTTTGCCCAAAATAAACCAGTTAGCAGCAAAAAATTATTTTATGTAAGGGTAAGGGTATAAGACTTGTTCCTTTAAAATTCGAAATACCGTCATATGATCAACATTTAGCTGGAAAGCAATCTTTCTAGTACTGGTAGTAGGTTGTTCTTCAATCAAATTAAGTACTGCTTCCTCAAGCTGTGGTGTTCATACAATAACAAGTGAATTATTAAAGTAACAAATTAAGAACAGAACAACAACACACAATTAGTATTAATTCAATTTCAAAAATTCACAAACTCACAGCGTCATACCAATTTAATTGTCACTATCGCTAATAGCGACCTACTAGATAGGTTAGTTTCGTATTTTCGCATTTATGACGATGTATCTCTGTAGTTGTTCGTAGATAACACAAAAAATAAACAACTATGAAAAAGAAGAAGACAAAGACCAAAACGGGATATACAGTATACAATGCTCGGACTGCAACAAATTCTATATCAGCCAAACCAAGAAAAAACTGATCCAAAAGTACAATGAGCACAAAAAGGCATACATAAATCCAACAGTATATAAATCAAACCTTGTAACACACGCCATACAAAACAAACGTAATTTTCCCCCACCAGAGAACATAAAACTAATAAAACAAATCAACAAGGGAAACCGCATGGACATTTGGGAAATCTTGAACATCCATAAATCACTTATCGAGGAACAAGTACAAATCAAAACACAACAAGATCTCACATTCAATATAATAATCAAAACCATACACATTCCTAGAGAAGATCTAACACGAAGAAGAGTACCTGATGCAGAACAAATACAGGCAAATTTACCTAAAGTACCTGAAATACCTGAGTTAAGACGCTCTGACCGTATAAAGAGACAGACAACAGGATGACCAGTTCAGTTTGAGAAGTGCCAGATGATGACAGTACTACCAACTGTCGAAAGCGCTCGCAGATAATTAATAGAAGATATAAAGCTTCACTTCCTTTTTGTAGAATTTAATATTGAAATACTCAAAATAAAGGAAGTTAAATCTGAAGTTCTCACGGATATGACTATGCTGAACTGGTTTTTCGGGTATTTGATACGTGTATGTGATATTATCTTTAATTTCACCAACGTTTCGATAAAATCTCATTTGTCATTATCTAGATGTGCTGTAACGTGTTCGGAAGTCGGTTGACCCTGCTCGAACCGCTTTTTACTATACTGGTACAATGGTATTTGTTACGTGTTCGGAGATAGAATGTCCATAAACGCTCTACTACCTACTACTTGAATGTTGTTGAATTTTACCTGAGTTCTTCTTCTTCTTAGTTAACCTTATCTCCCCGTTAAGGTATCAAATGTTAAATCTGAAGTTCTCACGCATAGGACTATGCTGAACTGGTTTTTCGGGTATTTGATCCGTGTATGTGATATTATCTTTAATTTCACCAACGTTTCGACAAAATCTCATTTGTCATTATCTAGGTGTGTAACGTGTTCGGAAGTCGGTTGTAGAGCGTTTATGGACATTCTATCCCCGAACACGTAACAAATACCATTTTACCAGTATAGTAAGAAGCGGTTCGAGCAGGGTCAATCGGTGATGGCTATTAAATTCAAAGTATGTGTGGCACATCGCAAGTGTTTCGGTAGTTCTATATCGTCTTCCGACTCTCCGTTGTTTTTTTCTTCATCAATATCTAAATGTAAAATTTGAAATTCATCTTCTTCTTCGTCAATTTCTTCATCGTCTTCATCCTCATTTTTTTCGCCGAATGCTTTGAAAGCTTTAACGAAGTTACTATCGTTGTCTGTTATTGGTCCCACCAGTTTATTGCCTGTTAAACCAAATTTTAAATTTATATCTTCTAACATTTCAGCTGTTTCTGTACGAGTGACTTCCTTTAAACGTAAAACAAAAATATTAGTTAAATTTTTATTAGTGTTTTCACTGTTTACTACTGTAGTAGAACCGTTGCACGTTTCACTTGATTGTACATTAATTTAATATTTGAAATTTTTCCAACACAACCCAACATATTTTTCTTTTTAAAAATAAAATTATTTGTCCGATATTTAAACGATGTAATGCTAAAATATGAAAAATTTGTGAAAAATGGCATTAAGGCAAGATTTGTATTGCCTGGGCAATCTTCATAAACAATATTGAAGAATGTCATCAGAATAAAGTCATCATTTCATTATTTTTTGAGAAGCGCTCGTGGTAAAATAACTTTCAAATAAGCATTATCATTGAAAATAACGAAATTACGGTTTTTTGTGAAGATCTTTTTGTGGTTAATTTAATTCTCAAATATTGAAGAAAAACTGTCCAATAATGGGACCGAGAAATATAATAAGAAAATAAAAAACAACCCTAATAACTAAATTAACTACATCTAAAAAACTTATTGGGTGGCTGATCTAAAAACATTTAAAGTTACTCACCTTCCACAAGCAATTGCAACTGATTCACGAACAAAGTTTTCATCCAACCAGTGAATGGTAACTCCTAGGAAGCTTCTTTTTTTATTCGACCAAATATCTGCTGTGCTGTATAAGTAATTAATACTCCTGATTTTATTTTTAATTACTTGCAAATTTTCTTTTTGTGACTCCACGATTCGTTTCATTATTTTCTTCCTTGTTGGTATTTTCAAATTTAATCCTTGAAAGATATTCTTGAAACTTTGATGTTCTGTTATAGATATTGCACTCATTGTGTTCACAACGAAATTTTTTATTCTGTTTTCAAATACAGATTGGCTTAGAATTGGTTTGCCACCCTCTTTGGTCATTCCCAAAATGGAAGGTTGAATCAACTTAACTTCTTTGGATTTTTGACTTTCGGAATCTTGAGTTTCATTTGCAAGTCTCTTTCTTTTACAAGATTTCTTTGAACTTTTGTATTTATTATAGTCTTCAATTTTGTTAGGATGGATTCTTTTCAAGTGTTTATAAAAATTTGAAGAAGAATTTTTCATTCCTTTTATTGTTTTTTTCTGTGGAAGGCACAGTTGACAATCAGCTGTAATGTTTTCACCATCATGTACTTCTTGTACATCTAGCCAAACTGTGGATCGTCAGGTTGTTCTTCTATTTGTTTAACGAATAGTGTGGGTGTTGAAGTTTTTGATAAACCACGAACACGGTTTTCATTTTTCTCTTTTGGTTTTAAGAAATTCATAAGAGAATTAGCCTTAGATTTTGGAGGTATAATTCGGCCAGAATCTGAATCTGACAATTTTTCTAGGTGATATTCAGGATCATCTGAACTTGAAACAAATGGATCTTCCAGAGAATGATCCATTTGTTCAATATGAGAACTGTTAGATGCAATTGCAGGATCAGATGAATTCATATTGTTCAAGCTGGAAGTGAAAAAAGTTAGACAGTGACGACAGTGTGTCCAAAAAAAAGGAAGTGACTTATTTCCTTATGGGGGACATACTACGTACTATATGTATAGAACAAAATAGATTTGGTATTTCTTTCATAATTTTTACATTGATTGTTGTAATGTAAAACCGAATTAAGTATGAAAGTTATCCTATATCTATCAATATCAATTAAATTACTTTAATTAGTTTCCAATTTAACTAAACATGGCCATCATCTAAAATTTAGAAAATGTTTCAACAAATATTTATTTAATAATTTGAGTTTCTTATTGTATTTCTTGACTCCCTTTTGATAACCAATAAAATACTTGACTTACCTTAAAAAAATGTAGGTATATTCGAATGTAATGCACACAACTTAACACACATAATGTTTATGAACAGATATATTGCACGATAGACGATAATAATTATAAAAGTCACAGTAACAACCTAAACGACTCTCATCTATGACAACTCAATCATAACTGAGCTAAATGGAACTACCATAAGTTCGTGATCCTTGCAGCAGACAGGATTTTGCAGGATTTTTCCTGTAAAAAAACGTGACGCTAGATGCTGAATCCCGACCGTAAACTGGGTTGGATGAATCATCGCATTCATCGTTCAATATGTAGTTCAAGATCACACATAGCAATATTAAATTTTTTTGTTGAAAAAATGCAGAAAGATAGTAAGACTCTAAGGTAATTATTGAACAAATTACCTATTGCAATTGAGCCATAAATACAGTAATATTGGAAAACTGAAAAACTAAACTTAAAACGAATATTTTATTTTCAATTATACAGAGTGATTAAAAAATGGATAAAAAAATTTTCACAAATGAAATGAATTTTATCAGGGTTCTTTATAAGGACTGGATAGTTGATATGAGAATTATGAAATGGCCACGCACATACGACATAAATTTTAATTCAATGAGATTGATTGGTACTCAGTATCTTTTAGTGAGGTAAGGCGATAAAATCTTTTACCGCCTTACACGTTCTTGAGGATGCTGAACTTCGAGTTTGGGTGTCCCAACCATGTAAAGGGAAGAAAACAAGCCCCAAGTGGGGGTCTACTGCACATTTTTGACATATGAGGAACTCTCAATAACTCATTTTTCGAGGTGGCAAAGTGCTGAAATTGTATTTCACCGTTTTCGAAGATGCCCGACAAAATGCGACAAGATACGCCTGCATAAAATGGGGCTTTTTGGTCTGGTTCTCATTTATCGAATAATTTGAAAGTATCTGAAGATCGAAAAAAGTATTCGGTATTCGGATACTTACAAATTTTGCCACGGATGCGGATACTGAATACAAAATTTGAAAAACATCCGAATACAACTTTCGAATACAAATAAAATATCCGGATACTGTATCCGAATACAGAAGTATTCGGATACTGTATCCGAATACAGAAGTATTCGGATACTGCCCAACTCTGGCACATATTCAACTGATGTAGAGCTATTATCATTTACATTCTGTGACACCCCATATGTTTTAGGGATATTTTTAAATTTTTCGCATAAAAACTATTTCCTGGATAATATATATTGAAATCTATTAAGATCGATATAGATGACCTTCCTAAAAGATCATCACAAAGCCTTAAGAAATCTGAATCACTTGCATTTTGACTTTTACTAACTCACACCAAATATTGTCTTCCATTACATAGGTTTTATATACAGAAAATTCGAAACCGTCTCTGATACTCAGCAACACCCTAGTGTGTGTAGACCTAGGGTCACATCTAGTAACTTCATAATTAGGATAGTACAATTCAGAATCCTCAATCTCTTCAGTTTGACATATTTTCAGTAATACTAATGCAGGTTTGATTACTCGTAAGCAAATTCTAATTCATCCTTGTTAGCCAATATAATGCAAATGTTTCCATATATATATAATGTCAACATTTATAACCACATCATGATCCGATAAACTTGTTTGAAAACAAAATTGTATATTAGTGTTCAAGCCATGTTTTTTTGACTCCACTTATTAACATTTTGTGGCTTGTCATTAATAAATTGTGTGGTTTACTGTTGTCTTCCTATCAGATACTGTTTTGAAATATAAACGCTGTTATTGTTTGATCTTATAATACTTTAATATTTGTGTCTTATTTAGGTGTGTATTCTTTACAACATTTCACATCGTCTGGGCTATTTTATACAACCTTGGCAGGTTTTATCCTAATACAATCTCATTTTGCACTACTTCTTCGATATAATCTGAACTTCTTTCTACTCTCATTTTTATGGTTGATTCGTCTAGATTGAAGATAACTACATTACATTTCATTAGATCGGACTTCCATTGTCTAATATGAAACCACCTTCAAAAATAACTACATTAGATGCACGAGACTGACATTCCATCGTTTCAGAAAGAAAATTTTCTTGTGCAACGGCCGCATTCATACTTGCTTTGAATGCTTTAGCATGTTGATTTCTACTTGCAGTTGATCAATTTTTACAAATAGTTTAGAAATAAGCATGACACCACTTTCAAAGTCATCACAATAATATTCAAAAGTTTTTTCCCTTCAAGATCCATTACTTTAAGTTAACTTGCATTCAATCCCGAACACTATTTATGTATTGACCTTTGACAACTATAGCATGACATTATAAGAGTTGAATCCACTTTATTTATTCTGCAGGCTACACATTCCATGACCAAAAGCAATTATTTTTCTTGGCTCCTGGACTATAAGCAATACTTTATACTATAAGTATATTTCATAATCCTAGGTGATTCGGCTGTCCCCCCTATTTTTTTATGAAATATTTTTTCTGTATCTTTCCTTGTTTAGCATCAAATTTAATTTCTATAGAAATAATTTATATAGCAGAATAACGTTTGTCAGGACAGCTAGTGGGCCTCTAATTTTCGCAAATAGGTTGAGGCTTCAATTTATTGAATTTTGAGAAAGTTGTTCTTGCTACTTGATAACTGTAACTTTTTAATTGAATATACCTGAATTCACCCCAAAAGACTTCATCTAAATCACTAAGCAAGTTGTGTTTGCCATCAGATGTCACTTATATATGTTATATTACAGCAGCAATTGAAAATAGACCAAGTTGTATGGGCAAGACACAAAAATGGAAGGTATTATAAATCAAAAATTGTCGACATCAAATTTGATTCGCAGATGTGTGTTTTTTTTCCTGAGGACCAGAGCTTTTCAAAGGATATTAAGCTGAGTGATATTGTTGACTGGGAAAAAATGAAAACTCCAATAATAGGACAGAGACTGCAAATTCGGTGGATAGACGGGAAAGTATATGATGCTGATTTTATTGGAAAAATGGACACTTATACCTTTATCGTACGTTTTTTCATTTCATTTGAAGCATTTAGAATATTTCAATATTGAGGAAGAACCTACAAAAAAGTTTATTGAACAAGACAGTAAATCTCATATATCCTTTGTCAGCAAAAAATTTTATGTTTGGCCTAAAGTCTCATTCAACTTAAGAAAAAATGGAAGTTTTATTTTTGAATCATGACACTTCTCTGAAAATTATATAAACATATTAGTTACCTTGAATACCTATCTATAGAACATAATTTCAAGATTATCGAAAAGTTTTCATTGATAACGTTGATCTTAAGACAACTTTAAAACTTAAAATATTATTTTTGGGATTGTACTATTGTACAACTAATAACTTGTTAAAAAAAATAAAAGCAATAATATCACTGATTAGGTGATGTGATGGTTGCTTATAATAAAATAATAATACAAATATTTAATGATCACAATGTGTTTAAAATTTTTCCATTATCGGGGATCAGTTTTGTCTTACATTGATATATACTCTAATTTCAGGTCTTATTTGAAGATGAATCAAAAAATCATCTCCAAAGGGAGTACATATATGGTTTGAAAGAGCCCATACCAAAAAGAATCCTTTCAAAAATGGTGAGTAATCATACTGAAATTATACCAAGTTCACTCCCTGCTAAGGCAATAAGTAAATAATTTGAAATACTGTATTTTTCTTCATGTAAACAACAATGATACATTGATTTTGTACTAACTCCAAATAAAGAATAAAGAAACGATTATTTATTATTGGCAAACAAAGTATGGCAGAAGTGTTATCTTTCCTAAAATTGAGTACTACTTTTCACCAGAAATAATAAACCTTTGAAGCTAGGTGTGAAAGTAAGTTTTAAAATTATTGCTGGGCAATCTTTTTGACATATATTTTTCATAGCAGTATTGACTCGTCTGAAATCCAAGTACTGGCAAAAATAATTTCAGATTTTAGCGAACTGGATATTTCAGAATTTTCAGTTTATAGGTGCAACAAATCATGATGAATATAGAAATAAATGTAGGCTTTCACGGCTGGCGTCGATATTTTGATTGGCTTCCTGGTTTTGCCGTGGTCTTTGGTTATAATCTCCAAACGTTTCAACTGCAACTGCAGCAGTCATCTTCAGTGGCGTGGCCGAAGTACTCTTTACGTGTCAACTGAGTTTCAGTTGACACGCTTCCACCACGCCACTGAAGATGACTGCCGCAGTTGCAGTTGAAACGTTTGGAGATTATAACCAAAGAAGACCACGGCAAAACCCGGAAGTCAATCAATACAAATCATGCTAAAATACTTATAAGAGTCAGGGTGTTGGAATTTTGATTGTTGTTGAAAACTTTTTTTATTGAAAAACCAATTATACTGAAAAATTATAGAATTTTTCATTATTTGTGGTTATTACTATATAATAGAAATTATATTGTGGGTGGCATGTATATTGTTACTCTTATACCACAGAACAAATTTGAATCGTCACATTTTCCCAGATGGTTTTTGTCAGAGCATTATTATAATACATTTTCCGAACTATGTGATAAGTGAAAAAATGTTATCAGTATTTGAATAAAGATATTTTCAATAATGCCATTTGATTTTGCAAACATGTTAACAGTATGAGAAAAAAATTGCTTAATTCCTTATATCCTAACAATATTTTCAACTATTGATATGGATTTCGTTAATCTTTTTGTAAAATTTTTTCTACTGTCTTCTCTAATAATTCAATAAAAATCAAACCAGTCCATAAAAATAACCTAGTTGGTATTCCAAACATTGAAGTCATATTTTTTTCTATTCAGTTTTTTTAAATATCTGGAAAACCGCTTTATAATCTATATTTTCAAGTCAGGAGATAGGGCGGGTGTGAGAAATATAAGATATACCTCTTTAATTCGTATTACCTAATCTTTTGTGTAAAATTGCTAACAGACTGTAGTCATGGTTTTGTAACCCAGTTATAATTTAAAAAACCTAATTAATTACGAGCAGTTTGTTAATTGCCCTGGAGAATGGGCAGCAAGTAGTTTCCATTGATACATTCCCTAATTGTAAAAACTAATAAATGCTATTAAAATAATCTTTTCATTAACAGAAAAACCACATTTGCTCACTCGTTTTATTGGAAAACTGAAGTAGTCATTTTAATTCACATACTGACTATAATTTTCTAATATCGACACTGATTTATACGCAAGGGAAACAACGCACGGAGTCAAAAACATGAGCCAATCGCACATTTGTAGTTCCAGTTAGAAGACCTAGAATTCCCAAGCTACATCTAACAACACCACGTAGGCAGCTATAGCTGACCTGCGTGCGTGCTTGATACAAATCAAAAATGAAACAATTCGTGGACACAACACTCCAAAACACCCAGTATGTTATTCTACCATTTTGAAGAATACTTAATTCCTACAATTTTTGTTAATATGACTTAGCCCCTAAAATTGACAAATTTTGTGAAATTTGCAATTTCATTTTATTTCGATTAAAACTGCGTGTTTATCATTTAAATACTTACAAAATTCAAGCACTAACAGTTTTCCATAGGTTAATGCCCCGTACAAAACGCTCACTTTATTATACCTACATAAAATAATACTAACAGGTTGCTTGTTAACTGGTTCATGGTGCGCAAATAAATGTGTCATGCGCAACTCAGTAATGCAAGTGGTGTTTCTTGTGTGTGCCATGTGCAATTAAACTGTTATCACAGTGGGCTATGAATTTGACATTCAATGATCGATAAGTTTTAGCATAAAACAAAAATTACTAACAATACAGTTTTGTATCTATCGTTTTATAATAAGATAATAGCATTTGAAATGAATTTCTCAACCGAAGAATCGACCGATATGATTTTTGTACTGGGGGCAAGTGATAAAAACTATTTATTAGCCACCAGACTGAACGATATCCAGACAGGCGACAACTCAGAAAATTTGCTTCTTTGATTTACTCGAACATATCTTGCATAGAGAAATATCCAAACAAATTGACATAAGCCGGACTGTCATACAAAGAGTTTTAAAAAAGAATAAGTTTGTGACAAAATGGTTAAGGCTTTCGCGACCAAGGTTTTTAGTGTCACTATTTTTCGGGTTCGAAGGCCGTGGACTTTTGGAATTTCTTCCTAACGTTTCGTTGGTGCGAGTGGCTAGCTTCTTCTTCAGAGGTTTATCTGATGACTCGGATATTATTCCAGGATCCGCACCGGGTTCAGTTGCATCAAGAGTTATTAGATGATGATTTTGAGAAAAAAAGTAACATTTTGTGAATAGGCTCTGCAACAATTGCTACAAGACAAATATTTTTTAAATTGTGTTTTATTTTCCGATGAAGCAACATTTTATAAAATGGGTTTGTAAACAGACATAATTTCCATTATTATTCAACAGATAACCTCTCTTTCTTTTGAACCACCAGTCAGACAAAGTGGTCCCTAAATGTATGGGGCGGCATAATTGGAAATTTTATCCTTTGGCCATGTACCATAATTTAAAGAAGGTCTCAAATACTAAGGGCAAAAAGGAGTGGAGGTTTCAAATATTACCGAACAAAGTATTACAAAAATTTAATTTGTCTCGAATGTTTAAGTATTTTCCATCCTCCGTGTTTAGAGAGATAAATATAGGTAGCAATAAAATATATTGCTCTGTGTAAAAAAGAAGTTGAAAGAAATTGAATAATTCAATCAAAATTAATAATAATAATAATAATAATAATCGTCTTTATTGTTACCCAGCTGTAGTTACATATAAATATTTAAAAAAATTAGAGAGCTAGTTGCTGACATAACAAAAGGCGAAGTTCAACTTAGTTAGCACAAGTGCTACTGAGTTGTTCAGTTGTTCAGTTGATCAAGCTATGCACAGCCTGGTTATTCATAGAGACGTTCATATGAAACGATCAAAGCAAAATTTTGAAATTGACTTGCTAGACTGCAAAATATCATTTGAAAGTGAAATAAGTAAAATGAATACTTTATTTCAAAAACTAAAAGAAAATATAGTGAAAATGAAATCTGAGAACAGTGAACTAATGAAAACAATTCAGAAAGAAAAAACAACTTGAAAGATACGACATAGAAGTGATAAAACAAATCAACCGATGTTTGCTTAGAAACCTGACAAACATGAAGATACAAATATAAAAACTAGCCAACAAGAAATAGAAGACAAAAACTGCATTGGAAGTGATGACTTATGATCCCCAATGTAACCGTAATATGTGGAAAGATAATGATGAAAACGAAAAAATATTAGTAGTCTCTGGATATTATGGCAGAGGTATTACTGACTTGCTAACTAGGCAAACAGAGGAATTTTCAGTTTAATCTGTCATGAAACCAAATGAAAATTATATAGAGTTGGTAAATACTGCATGCCAACTAAGAATTTCACCAAAAATGATTTCATAGTTTTGTGGTCTCTTAGTGGAATATTTATTTGGTAAATCCAAATACATGTGTTATTATTATCGAAAAACCATATAGATATGATATGAATACAAGTCAGCTCATTTAAAATAATCCACGTGGTACATGGCAAACAAATTCCTTATATCGACGGCAATAATATTTTCAGTAGAAAAAATTAGTTAAGAGAAAATTACAGCTTGAACAGAACCAATATTTAATGACAAAGTCAAGAAAAGGTTCAATAAGGACAAAAGAATGCAAGAGAGTGCAAGATATGTTAAAAAAGAATCAGTATATCTCTGGGACTCATGCTGAAAGTAGGAAAATCCCCAAGGAGCCTGTCATATCGATCACTATCTCGAAAAAGAACTCAAATAATATATTTTTAAAAAAACTTACCCAAACTATCAATATATTCAGAGTTTTCGAACATACCGTCAAAAAGAAATGAATTTGATGAATTGTAACATTTCATGGCATAGTATTACTGACAGGACACAAACCAGTGAATTGAGCTATGTGGGAAACTATACCGGGTGATTCTCTATGGTGGCTCACCCCTATAACTTTTTCATTTTTGGAGATAGAAAAACGAAATTTTGGGGTTGTGTATTATAGTTCAATTTACATTTTTTGATATATTTACTTGACTTGCCGTACTTCTGGTTTGACCGGAAATTATCCCAACTTTCGATTTTTAAATGGGACATCCTATATATTTTTACCTATTTCCATCGAGATTGACATTATAAATCCAACAATACTTCACTTGTCAATATTTGACAAATAAAATCATTATTATTCCAATTTTTATTTTTTTATCTAGAATGCCATGGATTGTGTAAATCACTTCATTCTTGATCAAGTAGCATGGGAAAACTACGACTTTGAGGCTTATGACTTCACAGTCGTTTTAAGAATTATTTCACAGTAACAGAATTATTTTCCAGTTAACTTGATTTTTTCTTACGAATAATTTGATGCCACAGTTTCACTTTACTTTCTCTATTTTTCTGAATAATTGCATGAAAGTCACAAATTAGTCTATTAAGGTTATACATTTTCAAAATTGCCTCCTCCTTGATCACGGCAAAGTTCAACTTTTTCAGTTGTTGCGCGCATCACATTGATTAGCTGTTCCTTAGTGATGTTCTGGAATGCCAACCTTACTTTATACTCTAGTTCTCCACGAGTAGCTGATATGATATTGTAAACACAATTTTTAATTGTTCCCCAGAGAAAAAATCTAGCGGAGTAAGATCTGGTGATCTGGAATACGAAAAAGAAATAATACATTTATATAAAAATATGACAACTCAAGAATGTACCTCGCAGGCCACTGAATAGGTCTATAAGTGCCAATCCACTTTTCTGGGAAGATGTAATTCAGATGTTCTCTTACGACTTGATAATTGTGAGGTGGCGCTCCATCTTATTGAAAATATATATCAACTCGGTTAGCCAGTGGCAAATCTTCAATGAAATCATTAATTTGATTTCTAAGGAAAAGTAGATATCTTTCCACAGTCAGTTGTCCGTCGAAAATTATAAGCCCCAGCAATTGAAACCAAATCGCGCTTGAAAATTTCCTTCTTCCATCAGATGTAAATTTGTTTGAGACCAGTACCTTTTATTATTTCTATTGAACATACCCAAGTTGTTGAATCGAGTTTCATCTGAATAAATAATTTTAAATGGAAAACGTACATCTTCTCTGTGTTTAGTCAAAAACCAGTTGCAGTAAGACAATCTTCGGTTGTGATCGTTATCGTAAAGATGTTGGAGTAGTTGGGTCCTACTTCAATGATCGATAATTATATTTGTGAAGAATTCTCCAAACGGACGAATAACATATCACACTCAGAAACAATTTGGTGAATTGACGCCGTGATGATTGTAATCTGTGGCCGTACAATTCACTTCAACATAGGCCAACACGCGTCTAGTTCTTTTTCTTCATTGACGATGAAGTTATTGTCATTTTCTTCTGGTTCATTTCTCATTTTTCTTTCCAGTATTGGAAAATAATGTCGAGTGAGATGGCGACGATTAGAGAACCTCTGAGCATTAATTCGAGCTGCATCTGTTCTTTTTTGTTTCTCCGTAAATTAGCAACATGTCAATTTTCTTGTTTCTAGTATAATTTGCCATATCTAATTATAAAGTATACAACAAATAAATGTAAAAGTGACAGCATATTCATTAGCCTATTTGTTTAGTTAGTCCTAGCAACAGCTTCAATTGTTTGTCATGGATAACTAGAATAACAGGACAGTTTCAACAATCGAGTCGAGTGAGTAAGTCGAAACAGCAACATGTGCTCGGAGAATTCCATTAGTTTTGAATTTTGCAAGAAAGTCTATTCATTATATTTGTACAAAGTGCTCCAATATTTTCCACAAGAGTTGTCTTGCTAGAGGAAGAAGGAATAATAAACTACTAAGACAAAATAATCTGTTGCAGTAATGGGATGAATACTACAGATTCCAAATTAGAAACTAACACGTTAGAAAAAACTACTCAGTAAATTTGCAGATATTATAGTCGTTCATCTCTAGTATAGAATAATTGTGTAAAACATATATAACATGTTAAGGTTCGATTCTCTCTTACATAGTCTGGTAATTTATTAAATAATAAAGGACCTAATGAGTTTGGAGAGTTTTTAGATAATTGGACCCTAGAAAAGGGTATATTGAGCTGATTTTTTATTCTTGTCATGTTTATGAATGATAGATCTGGTTGAAAAATTGTTATAGTTACTAAATATATACACACAAACTTCAAAGATAAAGAGTGATGATAGCGTCATGATTTTAAATGTTTTGAATACATCAACACAGCTTTGTCGAGAGGATAGACTAAACATTACTCGGAGTATTCTCTTTTGTGCAACAAATACATCATTAGCTCCCGAAGACCTTCCCCAGAGGGAGATGGCATATCGAAGTCTGGAGTCCACTTGGGCATAGTAGAACATCAGCAACTGATCATTAGACAGAACTGATCTCAAATTACGTAATTGATAGGAAACAGAATTCAATTTATTGATTAAAATTTTACAGTGTTCTCCCCAGGAAATATGTTCGTCTATATATAATCCGATGACATATGGTAACTAATAGTGAGACGATTGTTACGTTTACTCAAAAAACTTTTTATCCATTCATGAGTGACACCTCGGGTACCGTATCGAGATAGTTTATTCGATAAGATTGTATGACTGATGCAATCCAACGCCCTGCTCAGGTCGTAAAATACCCCAATAGGGCACTCACCCGCATCAATGCATTTAATGACTTCAAGAACATATGAGTGTATTGCAGTTGTGGTCGATTTATTTTGCACAAAACCATGTTGATCCGCAATTATATTATTGAAATGCTTGAGATAAGATAACAATCTCTCCAAGAATGATAATTCAAATATTTTAGAAAAGATGGAGGGTACCGTAATTGGTCGATAGTTACTTATTAGGGAGGAATCACCTTTTTTATATACAGATGTAATTTTACCAGTTTTCAAAGCTTGCCGGAATGTTCCATTTGCAAATGATAAGTTTATGAGTTTATGAGATAGACTAGTGGTGGCATAATATGTTTAAGAACACGTTTAACGATCACATGGGGTATTTCATCTGATCCAGAGGAAAATTTATTTTTCAGTTTTCTATTGAGCATGACAAATAGTTCATGTTCATTAAACGAAAGGTGGAGAAAAGAACTAGACTGTACTTCAATATTATTCAAATATTGATTAGCTATATCTTCATCAAGCGATTCAATTTGTGAAATTAATTTCAGTGGTTCTTCTTTGAAAAAATTGCTGAATATCTCAGAAATTTCCTCAGGAGACTCGAATATTTCATTTTCATATTTTATGGAGGAGATTGATTGCTTGCGTGATTTATTAGTTGTTAATTCATTCACTACACTCCATGCTGCCTTAGTAGGGTTGTCTGAATTATTTATTTTATGTTGAAAGTAATGTTTTTTTGAGTTATGTACTAAGATTTCGTACTTTTTCTTTTCTGCTTTGTAGAAATCATTCAATAGAGGATGTTGGCTTTTAAGCACAAACATGTCCTTTAATCGTATGCAGGACCTTTTAAAATCGTCAGTAACCTATTTGTAGTTGGGCTGCTTCGTACGTTGATGTTTATATTGTTTAACTTTAGGGAAATGTTTATCAAAATAGTACAGGAAAATTTCTAAAAAATATTGAAAGGCACCTTCCATATTTTCCATGGTGAAAAGAGACTCCCAATTTTCATTACAGATATCAAATTCAAATGAAATTATTGTATTCTCGGAAAAATTTCGCTTAAATGTGCTGATTGATCTTGGCTGGTCAACCGGAAGTCCGGGGTCAAATAGGATGGAACGATGGTCAGAAAAATGATTATCGAAAACAGGGCATACCCCATTATCATAATTGTTGCTGAATATATGATCAATTGATGAGACTCTACCTCCAGATGATATTCTGGTTGGCCACTTAACAAGTGACTTCATGTTGGAGTAGTTCATCATACTGGAAAGTTTATCAAAGTATCCTGAATTCACTGATGAATCCATATTGAAAACATAATTTTTCCAGAAAAAAATCTGGATCCCCCTTAAGGGAAGGGGTTCTGTAAATACACAATATTATTGTATGTCGCTGGTTCAGTATACATGAAATACCACATGTCTCGAAATGCTGGTCCAGATAATATTCAGATAGATCTAATTCAACAGTATTTGAAATATTTCTTGATAATATTGCAACACCACCACCCTTCATCTGTGCTCTATTAGAGTAACTGGTCAAATGGAAACCATTAAAGTAGTATGATTGTAACGAACAGGCAGAAGACCACGTCTCTTTCAAACACAATATATTAATATTGAAATCTTGTATATCTAATAAAATACTGTCAATTTTAGTATGATTAATGCACTGAACATTAGCCAAAATCAGGGATGGGTGAAACATTATGTCTTCGTTTGAGACCTCCTTGTTAGATCTAAAAAACGACTTACGCATGCCCCCTGTGACCAAACATTGGGATCCATTGCCGTCTTGAAATTATTAGCGAAAATAGTAACTTTATATGGGGAGTACAAGTCCGATACTTGGGTGTCAGGTTTTCACAAGTTACTTCCAGAAAGTGTTTCTTAAGCAATGTTGAGAGAGAGCTAGTAGTAGTGCTCTTGTCCAATCTGTACACGTGTAGTGTTGTTACATATTTCGGGACTCCCTTGATATCAACATTTGAGTTGTTACCAACAATAACCAATCGTTGTTGGCGATTCTTTTTTTTTGCTGTTGACTTTAACCCAATTATTTTGATCTAATGCCTGTGAGCTTGTTGCTTTAGGTTCAGCATCATCATTCAAGTTTATAATCTCATTCAGTTTAATTTTTGTTTGTTCCTGTAAAACAATGTTAGATGATTCATTTTGTTACACAGGTAGAGAACCCTTTTCTGGTAAGAATTTTTTCTGTTTGTTATTGTTTGGATGAGTAGGATTATTTTTTCTAGGAATCTCCCTTTTATTGGAATTAATGTTCTGTCTTGTTGACTTTTTATTTTCTTTAATCTCTGGCAGTTTTTGTTCCGGCAGTTTAAGTTCTGGCAGTTTTTGTTGTTCATTAGTTCAATATGATCATATAAAATGTTTTACTTTCTCCTTGAGTTCTTGGATAATTATATCTTTCTGCTTTATTATCTAGTTGAAAATATTTGAGTCTACCTTTTTATCCTGGCCGACTAAATCGGTGACTGCGTCAAAAAATGGTATGTCGCATTCATTTGCTGGAGTATTGACACCTGGAACAACACAACACACTATTTTTTCACTGTCAATGAGCACAATGGTTTTTAGGTACTTAACACAGCCGTAGTGTATTACGGTTTCACATTTTAAATATTTCATACCACTTTGGGCCTGAACTTTACATTTTTTGCATACTTTTGAAGAGAGCGATGTATCTGACTGATTGCTAGTCGTCGCCATCTTGATGACAACTCAAACTAAAACAGAGGATGTCAAACTAGTTTCTCAAGGGCAAAGCCAATCTGATACAAACTGTTCAAACAATGTAATGGGTTGTGTCGATGATTTTAAAATGTCAACCATTCCAGAAAACATTAATTTGCACACGAGTTCAACAGATGATTATTGTATAAGTTTGAAAATTTCCGTATAGGACGAAACTGCAGTAACGTTAGTTACATATAACAGTGGTAAAAAACGTTTGTTTGAAGGTGGTTGACAATGTTTCTTGGTGTATTTCATCAGTTCGGACTTCCATTGTCTAATATAATATAAATTGATTTGAAAATCCTGAAAAAAAAATCAAAAATAATAACCGAAAATAACAATTTTATTAAACAAACAACTGAAATTACAAAGAAATAACATACAACCACAACCAAACAAATGAAAATTGAAATATTAATAAAAGGTGAAAAAATAGAAAAAATAAAAAAAAAAAAAAATATTAACAAAAAATGAAAAAATAAAAATTGAAGGATTTCAAACCAAGTTATGTCACAACGTTTCGATTGTTAGTATCCACAATCGTCTTCGGGTGATAACTGGACTTATTCCTCCGAGATCTGACTATTTATAGGTCATTCGAGTGCTTTCACCTATCCCCTCTTTCCGCTTCATTGGTTTTGGCGGGAGATGACCATTTGGCGGGAGTTGGTCGTTTTTCGCTTGAAAAAAGGTTTCCATATGTTACGTATCTCTGCTAGCTTGACTAAATGCGTTGTTGGACAACATATACGCGGCTTCCTTGAATTTTCTCCTAAACCAGTGTTCCTCTTTGTGGATGATTTCAGCTTGAGCCCACTTGATGAGCAAACATGCTCTGCTATTCCGGATTTGCTGTTTCTCATCGCTGTGTGTTTCTAGTGCTCAGCAATGCGAACTTTCAATGGCCTCTTAGTTTCACCGATGTATGTTTCTCCGCACTCGCAGGGTATCCGGTAAATGCAATTCTCGGAATCGCAGTCTGCGTTTGGTGGCCTGGTTTTTGTGAGGCTGCTACGGATAGTGTTCCCAAATCTGAAGCAGGTCCTGATGTTATACTTGGACCCAATCCTTCTTATCCTTTCCGATAATCCTCTGATGTAGGGAAGTACAAGTAATGGTTGTGGCGGCTTCTCTTCCTTGTGGAGTTCTTGCTGTCTTCTAGCTAAGGCCTGTTCTACCATCACTTTGGAGTAACCATTCCGTTAAAGGTCATTTTTGATGATGCTTAGTTCCTTTTCGAGACCTTCCTTTGTATTACAGAGCTCAAAAGCACGGTCCAGTAGAGTCTTGATGATTCCTCTGTTAGTCGATTGATGGCGGTTGGATTTCTGGTTCAGATACTGTCCCATGTGAGTGGGTTTTCGATATACAGATGTTTCCCATTTAGTGTCGGTCCTCTTCACCAATACGTCTAAGGAAGGCAATTCGTTGTGGATTTCCTTCTCCATTGTGAAAGTGATGGAAGGCCTTACGTTGTTGATGTGCTCCAGGAAAGTGTCGAGTTCTGCATTCCCATGGTTCCATATTATGAAGGTGTCGTCTACGTATCTCAACCAGACTCGGGGCTTCTTCAATGGCCAAAGTTTCAAACCACTCCATAAATAAATTGGCTATAACAGGTGAAAGTGGCGATCCCATTGGCAGTCCCTCATCTTGCGTAAAGAATTCGTCCTTCAGTTGGAAGTAGCAGTTTCGTACACATCATCCTAGTAATTCCATGAGGCTTTCCACGTTGAAACTGATCAGTTAATCCTGCTCTTTGACTTCGATTTCCCCTAGTAGTTCAACGAAATGGCTTGAATTTTTCACAAAAGATGATGTTTTACCTTGCAGTGGTTTAATTATCACATCACAACAGTAGCGTTTCCCTTATCTGCAGGTAAGATCTTGATGGTGTTGTCTCTACGTAGCCCGTTCGGGGCTCTTCGTTCATCATTGCTGATGTAAGAAGTTGGAACTGGTTCTCGATCTAGCTGTTCTCTGATTTTTCATCTGAATTCTTCTGCCTCGATCTGATCAATAAGGGAACTGGTGGATTCTACTGCAGTTATTATTTCCAAAGTGGGCACAGATGTTGGTGCAATGGCGAAGTTTAGACCTTTCCTCAACAAAGATTCCTCTATGTCCGTGAGTGGGCGGGAACTCATGTTGATGACGTTGGCGGCCTCATAGTTGTCCTGTTCTCGTTCTGCATTTGGGCATTGTTTCCCCACCAACTTTCCCCACTTCCTGTTGTGGGTATTCTCCATGTCGGATCTTCAAACACGTGCTTTCAATCTTGGCAAAGATTGGTCCATGATCCTCTTCCAAGGTCTCTCTTCTTATTTCTTCAAATCGTTGACAATGTTTCGTGAAACATGTCAACCACCTTCAAACAAAAGTTGAATACCCGGTACGGACCCGGAACCAGCGACTTATTCCGAGGATATGAGAAGACTATGGTCAAGCTTACCAAAGAGGAAACTCACCTCAGCTTCTTGTGCAGAGCTAGAGACAACAACATCATACCCAAAGGTTTTTTTGCTGAAATCGCCAATCCCAGGAGAGAGCCAAACGCATATTGGAACGTGCCAGCCGAGCACTAATAAGGTCTCAAATTAATTACCACCGTTGGAAGAGGTCAACTCTGATGCAGGATGCCATAGAACGATTTGAAGAAATAAGAAGAGAGAACTTGGAAGAGGATCATGGACCAATCTTTGTCAAGATTGAAAGAGCGTGCTTGAAGATCCGACAAGACATGGAGAATACCCACAACAGGAAGTGGGGAAAGTTGGTGAGGAAACAATGCCCAAATGCAGAACGAGAACAGGACAACTATGAAGCCGCCAAAGTCATCAACATGAGTTCCCGCCCTCTCACGGACATAGAGGAATCTTCGTTGAGGAAACTTCGCCATTGCACCAACATCTGTGCCCACTTTGGAAATAATAACTGCAGTAGAATCCACCAGTTCCCTTATTGATCAGATCGAGGCAGAAGAATTCAGATGAAAAATCAGAGAACAGCTAGATCGAGAACCAGTTCCAACTTCTCACATCAGCAATGATGAACGAAGAGCCCTGAACGGGCTACGTAGAGACAACACCATAAGATCTTACCTGCAGATAAGGGAAACGCTACTGTTGTGATGGATACTGATCTCTACGAACAGAAGATCGAAGAGGTGCTTCAGAAAGAAAAATACACGAAGATCGTAAGAGACCCTACTGCATCAATTGAAAGTAAGTTGTACCAGACTTTTGAAAAAACACCAAGTCGATTTTACGGAAAAAAGAGATTATCGCTAACACCGCACCACAGTAAGCCCCCTCACTTGTATGGACTACCCAAAATCCACAAAAAGGATATTCCACTCAGACCGATCATTCAGAACTTGTCCAGATTTTTACTACCAATAATTAAACCACTGTAGGGTAAAACATCATCTTTTGTGAAAAATTCAAGGCATTTCGTTGAACTACTAGGGGAAATCGAAGTCAAAAAGCAGGATCAACTGATCAGTTTCAACGTGGAAAGCCTCTACACCAACGTTCCTGTCGAAGAAGCACTTCAAATCATACAGAACAAGCTATTCGAAGATGGGGACCTGAAAGATAGAACAAACTTACCAATACAAGTAATCATGGAATTACTAGGATGATGTGTACGAAACTGCTACTTCCAACTGAAGGACGAATTCTTTACGCAAGATGAGGGACTGCCAATGGGATCGCCACTTTCACCTGTTATAGCCAATTTATATATGGAGTGGTTTGAAACTTTGGCCAATGAAGAAGCCCCGAGTCTGGTTGAGATACGTAGACGACACCTTCATAATATGGAACCATGGGAATGCAGAACTAGACACTTTCCTGGAGCACATCAACAACGTAAGGCCTTCCATCAGTTTCACAATGGAGAAGGAAATCCACAACGAATTGCCTTCCTTAGACGTATTGGTGAAGAGGACCGACACTAAATGGGAAACATCTGTATATCGAAAACCCACTCACATGGGACAGTATCTGAACCAGAAATCCAACCACCATCAATCGACTAACAGAGGAATCATCAAGACTCTACTGGACCGTGCTTTTGAGCTCTGTAATACAAAGGAAGGTCTCGAAAAGGAACTAAGCATCATCAAAAATGACCTTCAACGGAATGGTTACTCCAAAGTGATGGTAGAACAGGCCTTAGCTAGAAGACAGCAAGAACCCCACAAGGAAGAGAAGCCGCCACAACCAGTACTTGTACTTCCCTACATCAGATGATTATCGGAAAGGATAAGACGGATTGGGTCCAAGTATAATATCAGGACCTGCTTCATATCTGGGAACACTATCCGTAGCAGCCTCACGAAAACCAGGCCACCAAACGCAGACTGCGATTCCGAGAATTGCATTTACCGGATACCCTGGGAGTGCGGAGAAACATACATCGGTGAAACTAAGAGGCCATTGAAAGTTCGCATTGCTGAGCACAAGAAACACACAGCGAGGAGAAACAGCAAATCCGGAATAGCGGAGCATGTTTGCTCATCAAGTTGGCTCAAGCTGAAATCATACACAAAGAGGAACACTGGTTTAGGAGAAAATTCAAGGAAGCCGCGTATATGTTGTCCAACAACGCATTTAGTCAAGCTAGCAGAGATACGTAACATATGGAAACCTGTTTTCAAGCGAAAAACGACCAACTCCCGCCAAACGGTCATCTCCTGCCAAAACCAATGAAGCGAAAGAGGGAAGAGGGGATAGGTGAAAGCACTCGAATGACCTATAAATAGTCAGATCTCTGAGGAATAAGTTCAGTTATCACCCGAAGACGATTGTGGATACTAACACTCAAAACGTTGTGACATAACTTGGTTTGAAATCAATTGTGGTGGTCATCTTATTTATATATGAGACAATCTGCCTTCTCTTCAACAATAGGGTCTTGTTTAACAACTTGGACTAACCAATGTATCAAACCAGGCAAAGATTCAGCTTCAAATTACCGCTGCCTTCTTTGACCCTAGTTAAAGATTCCATTATTTACAACAGTCTCAAAATTTTTAATCACCTTCTTCAAGCTATAAGAATCATAAATGACCGTAGAGCTCTTAAGAAAGATTAAGAAAGAGTTGAAAGACTTGCTTTCTGTGAGACCTTATTATAGCTTAGCATAATGATAATTTTAATTGAGTAGACTAACTGTAATATATACCGTATTTTATTGATTTGATTCAATTCAGTTTAGTTATTCCTGCATATGCTGTTGGCGATACAACTGCCGCAATAGATTTTCAATTATTGGAACACACTTGCAGACCGGTTTCGGGCTGTTTGGCCACTCGTCAGTGCAAGGTAGTGTATATCATCAACATAACGTCGATGATTTCCGATAATTGAAAATTGAATTCCGTCAGAGTATCATTCCTCGAACTAAGCTGAAGCATACAACAAACAACAGGTTTGTCGTAGCCCCATCTGCCTGTGAACGAGGTAACCAACTGCATGTCCGAAATTTGCCCAATTCCTCGTATAAGGAAAGAAAACTTTCACATATAGTGAAAACATATAGTGACAAACAACAGGTTTGTCGTCGCCCCATCTGCCTGTGAACGAGGTAACCAACTGTCCGAAATTTGCCCAATTCCTCGTATAAGGAAAGAAAACTTTCACATATAGTCAGTGGGCATACTTGAAGACAGGCTATAAATCAAATTATCTAAGAACAATTCGTTCAGGCCAGTCTCAACTCCCTACACAGTAGGTTAATGGACTGACACCTATCAGAAAACAACTACTCCCCTGGCTAATACCACGAAGGGCGTTGGATTATATCTGACAGGTGTCAGTGCAGGATTCTTCACAGAAATTATTCCTGCATATGCTTTTGGCGATACAGTTGCCAGAATCGACTTTCAATTATTGGAACACACTTGCAGACCGGGTTCGGGCTGTTTAGCCACTCGTCAGTGCAAGGTAGTCTCTATCATCAACATGAAGTCGATAAATGAAAATGGAATTATTTTCACCAATGCCCTTTCGTCGGCAAATCAAATCACCTACACTGTAGGTGATTTGAGTAGTGGGGAGTAGTCTCAATCACCTACACTGTAGGTGTAGGTGGTTTGTACTTTTAGAATTGTACTTTTACAAAATTTGATTTACAGCCAGTCTCCAAGTATGTCCACTCAATTTGTGAAGGCACTGAATATGTCTTTCTAAATTTGACTGAGATTTAAGGGTTGAATTTTACCCAACCAAGGAGAAAGAGATCGACGGAAGTCGTTGTAAACTTCCGTTGTTTACTAAATATAAAAAAAAAATCATTACTATCAATATGTCTTTGTAACCAGTTATTCATTGGTAACGTGACAATTTTTTTTCTCCATTATAAAATATTTTCTTCTCCATAATTTTTAAATAAATAACTGATGAACCTTTATAGGTTTGAAACATATACTGATTGATGGTTTTACCGTTCCAACATCTGAGGGTGATAATAAATTGTGGAGACGACTTTGAGTTTTTATGCTTCGCTAACATATCTAGAAGACTAGCATTCTCCATCTCCGTCAGGAATCCTTGTCGGCTCGTTTTCATTCTGAGTAAGACTGCTGCTAATTGCAAAAGCCTTGGTTTTGTAGGCTTGCTCCTCATTGATATTTGAAAATTTAAGACGGTTGATATTGTGGATATTGAAAACGACAATTACAGATATTTCTGCACTGGGATAACTCATTTGTAAAATGAGAAATGAGGAAATGACCTAACTGTATAATTATTTTAATTTCATTTTTAATGATGTGTCATACTTGGAAATTCCTATTCACATTCTAAGGGACATATTCACCAAGATGTGGGAGAAGTACTGTGACTGTTGAGGGTCCCCCTTCGATTAGACATTCGACCTGTTTTCGCATTTTTTTCTTTCAACAAATGTGTCTTGAGGATGTTTGATCTGTTTCGTTTCCAGTGCCGCACACTATATATACGAAATTTCGAATACATAGGATGCTTTGTAGAAATATATTTAATTTTTTATAGCATATTGCTTCTCGTTTTGGAAAATATGTCAATATAAAAAATAATTACCTACATACATGAAAATATTTTTTTAACTTGTCCTTCAACCACTAGGAGTACCTCCTTCAACATATTTCGATGGTATTGCAATAATATATTCAACCGAAATAGTATAGATATAGTAATCTTCTGATAGTTTCTTTTGGTCAATTGCCTTATTTATTGTTTCTCTTCTTTTCTAGTAATTCGGTGATGATACATATTCTTTTTCTTCATGTGATGAATCAGAGCATTATATTCATCTGTGTGTAAAGAAGTATTAAGTGATATATTTCATGTTTGGGTGTCTAGCAAAATTTTGATGATATCTCACACACACTTTGTTTTATTTAAATTCAAAGATAGGAAGCACTTAATGAAATATCCTATGTATACAAAAAAATCAGGAACACCATACTCATGTGGCTATAAAAATCACGGCCTATTTCGGAGGAGTACGACACGGTAACATGAGCTTTTTATACAGTGCATTTTTTAATGCCCCCCCCCTTTTATTTTTTGAACGGGTCAACTCAAAAAATTGAATTTTGGGATAATGAAATTAATGCATGCAATTATTTTGAAGTGAAATTGGTAGATGAAACTTTCAAGATGGCGACTGGGCGCCATCTGGGAAAAACAATTAAATGGAAAGGGGGGCCTTGAGACATATCATTTTGAAGCTCCTGACGAATACTTCACATATCTTCACCTACTACAAAATGGTGGAACATTTAATAATTTCCTGAAGACAAACACATTAATATCGATATTTCTAGAAATATTCCTTTTCATCTGTCATATGGCAATTCCAACAACCCGATAAGGTTTGTTAGGTTATTTTTTGTTTATAAAAACCACAAAAAATGTCAGTACAACAATAAACATCATTGTTCAGTTAGAATATCCTCATTTAGTTTTCGGTTTTACTAGTACAAAGGTACCACGTCAACAATCTCTAAAATGGTCAATTCTCGTCCATTGGAAAAAAAAATTGAAACGATTTTATTTAGGGTGCGACGCCTAACTTTCACGAAACCGATAGGATTTTCAATGAACGTTATCTGAATCGTCCTATCTGTAGAAAATATTTGAGGTAACTTGTATCCAAATTCACAACTACCGTCCATCCCGGAAGAACAGCAAGTGCAAATAATTGGTGGGATGGTAGTAAATATATTGCTTTTATGCAACTGTCAGTTTGACGTCTGAAATTTCAGTGCAGAAAAATCATCGAATTTTGAAGTAGAACACGTGTATATTACTGAATGGATACTTCGAGATATCTTATGGTTGTAAGAAATCGCTGCAACAAAGATCTTGGAAGAAGCGGAAGCATTATAATCCCGATAGTTCTTGAAATTCCAGTTGGAGTTAACATGTTAAATTCTCTATCATAAACATGTAATGTTTCTTGAGAATAAAGCATCACTATCAGAAAAATCCTGAACAATCTATCCTACCCATCTCCACAATATTTGTTTTAGTGACGAATGTACATTTTTTTTTAAATGGCAATGTTCACAGACAAAATTGCCGCTATTGGAGTGACACCAACCCTCTCGTTTTCCGGGAAACACATACCCAATATACAGAAAAAAATTAACATTTGGGCAGGAATATTGGGAAACCATATTGTAGGACCTCTATTTATTGATCAAAATTTAACAGGAGAACTGTATTTTAATATGCTGGAAACTACTGTTGACCCTCTCATTACTGAATCCTAATGAATTCGATATGGATATTGTATTCCAATAAGATGGAGAACCACTACATTACTCCAGACAAGTAAGAAACTATTTGGATACTACTTTTCTCGGTCGTTGGATTGGCCGTCGAGGTCCAACAGAATGGCCAGCCCGCTCGCCAGATTGACACCTTTGGACTTTTTTTATGGAGCTATTTGAAACAAAAGGTGTACGAAACTGAACCTGCTTCAATATTGGATATACGGCAGAGAATAATAAATATTTGTAGAGATATTGACGTTACTGTGTTCGAAAATGTTCAGCGTGAAATATCGGATAGGCTGTTCATATGTTTAAGAAGTTCAATGCAACCGTTTCGATTATCTTCTGCACTGACCTCAAGCTTATTACCTCATATTATGTAATTAAATGTCAACGTATTCAGGCAATTATTAAAAGTTATTTTGTAGAAGTTGAAAATATTGAGATTATATTCTAGGGTTGTGGAACATTTGTCAGGAACTTCAAAAAGATGTGTCACAAGACCCCCTTTATATTTAATTTTTTTCCAGGTGGCGCCCAGTCGTCATCTTGAAAGTTTCATCTGTCAATTTCACTTCAAAATAAAGAAGTCATGCATTAATTTCATTATCCCAAATTTCCATTTTTTGAGTTGACCCGTTCAAAAAATGAAAGGGGGGGCATTAAAGAAATGCACTGTATATTTGAAGATTGCTGATGGCGCGACACTTGAATAATTTAAATTTTATGTGTCTTTCATCAATCACATATCCACTAGAATCCGTGAAATGAAAATACTTGGTTACACTGCTAATGGCTTTCTCCTCACACAATGATCTTATTGTTTTCCAGAAAGGGGCCAATTCAAATACTCGCTTCAAATTTTTTTTCTGATTAGGTCGTCGAAGTTGCAGACCACGAGGTCCGCAACTTCGGTGGTAAACCACGGCGTCGCTTAGGGTTGTACAGACAAACTAGGTCACCAGTTTCGAATCCTCCAGCATTCGCCTTGATGTCATAGGCCTTCTTCATTTTATCGCTGGCACTCCGGATGGTCAGACGGACTTGTTCATGGATGTCGTCCGTTTCTGCCGAAGCTTGCTGACATAGTCTTCCCCCGTAGTGTCTTGTTCTGGCGGCATCCCAAATTTCAGATCGCAAGGAAGCCGCGGCTCTCAGCCCATTATAATACTGGCAGGGGTTTGGCCGGTTGACTCGTGCACTGTCGAACGATAGACCAACAGGAACAGGTGGAGGTACTGGTCCCAGTCTCTTTCTTTGGTAGTCAGAGACTACCTTAGACACGTGGCGGTTTATAGTCTTATTCATTGGAGCTTTCGGTCGTATCCGAGGTCCGTTACTGGCAGCACATGCATCACACTTTCTGCACTAGTTCTTGAAGTCGGCTTGACAATTAGCCCAATAAAACCGTTGTCTCACTTTCTGGAGGGTCTTCGTTACTCCCAGATGTCCTTCAGTGACCCCGTCATTGATTGCTTTGAGCACGTCCCGTCGTCTGTTCCTGGGTACCACTGTCTGGCGCCTTTCTTCTCCACCATCTTCAGATTCCAACACCCGCTTCAGAATCCCATTTTCCAAGGTAAGGGAGTTTCATTGGGCTCAGTAGGACTTAACTCGTCGGCAATGTGAACAGTCATCGGAGCATGGTCTCCGTGATAGGGCACCTGCGTTTTTATGGCTAGTCTCAGCTCGATGTTCTATTTCGAAGTAAAATTCTTGAATTATCTCGATCCAGCGCGCTACTTGGCCTTCGGGATTTTTGAACTGCAGAAGCCATTTGAGAGCTGCATCCGGTTGAGGATAGCTCAAAACAGGAGCGTTGATCAAAGCTCGTTTTAACTTCTTGAATGAGCCTTGGCATTCCTCGGACCACTGGAACTGGATCTGTCCTTCTGTGAGTCGGGTCTATGGTTTGGCGATGTTGGCAAACCCCAGCACATATCTGCGATAGTAGGTGCATAAACCAAGTAAGCTCCGAAGCTGATGTATGTCTTTTGGAATGGGCCAATTCTTAACTGCTTTGATCTTTTTTTCGTCTACCACCACTCCTTCCCCAGAGACAACGTGCACGGTCACGGTAACGGACTTCTTTCTGGAACAGATGGCATTTCTTGGGACTAAGTTTCAATCCAGAGCTTCTCAGACGCATAAATACCTCCTCCAGATTTTTAAAGTGATCGTCGAACGATTTTCCGACCACGATCATATCGTCGAGATACACTAGACACGTCTTCCATGAGTACTCTTTGAGAACCGTCTCCATCAATCTCTCAAAGGTCGCTGGAGCATCACGAAGCCTGAATGACATAACCGTGAACTGCCACAATCCTGAGCCGATGGCGAAAGCTGTTTTTTCTCGATCTTCTGGGGCCAATTCAACTTGCCAATACCCACTATTCAAATCCAAAGTCGAGAAAATTTTGGAGCCGGCTAGCGTGTCTAGGGTGTCGTCGATTCTTGGAAGAGGGTAGCTGTCTTTCTTCGTCGCGTTATTTAGTTGGCGATAATCCACGCAGAACCTTGTCGAGCCGACCTTCTTCACTAATACGACTGGGGAAGACCAGGGGCCATCAGAAGGTTCGACGACTCCTTCTTTCCCATATCGCTGACTATCTTGTCTTCCTCTTCTTTCTTGGCAAGAGGGAGTCTTCTAGCTGATTGCCGGATTGGTCGAGCATTCCCAGTGCCGATTGATTCTGTACTGAACCACATTCGTTCTGCCACCTTTTCCTTCTCCAATATCGAAGATTTCTTGGTACCTCTTGACTAACTCCCTCAATTTGGATCGGTGAGTTAGTGGTATGTCCTTGGAGGAAATGTCAATCAATTTCTCCAACTCTTTAGGCAAGTTGTTGGCTTGGCTCACCGAACTGCGTACACTCCGTATCACAGAGGAAATGGACGAACAGTACCCCAGCATTGTTCCTTTCTTAAAGGTCACGGGAGAGTGGTAGACATTCATGACCCTCACTGGCACAACTTTATCAACACGCAACGCAAGGTTTTCTCCAGTGCGATTCCTCGTCCAATTTTCTCATCGTGTATCTTGGGCTCGAACATTACCACTTTTCCACTGCTCACACTTCCGTCCAGACGAGCCTTCAGGATGGGTTCAGCCCTCAGGTACGCACACGTCTTCAGCCCTCTCAGGTACGCACACGTCTTCAACCCTCTCAGGTACGCACACGTCTTCAGCCAACAGGACCCTGATCATCTATTCGCTTCTTCCATGAAGCACCAGCTCTTCTCCGCCGACACGTAGAACGCCGTCTTTAAAATTCAACTCGAACCCCCTGGAATTCATTATGTCCATTCCAATGATCGCATCGTCCTCGACGTTCGCCACCAATGCTCGATGGTTTAATTTAGTGCTGCCCAACATCAATTCTATTGATAATTCTCCATTACAGTGGCTGGCTCCCCTGTTGCGGTGCGTAGCTTCCAACTTGATGGTTCTTGTCGCACCCGTATCTAGCAACATGGTGCAAGGCTCGTTGTTGATGAGACCGTCTACGAAAACACTTTTGTCTTGACGTTGGAGAATGGCAACATATGTGTTTTTACGGGGGCTTGATGGGTACAGGCCGACGATTGCCCCTTCTCATCGACCCCCGTAGTTTTCCTGATTTGGTGTTGATTATTTGAATGTTGGACATTTGCTATGCACATGCACAATTTTCCTACAGTTCCAGCATCTCATATGTTTTCTTTCGGGCAACACTTCTTTTATTACCTCAATATCAGCAGGCACCTGTCCATCTTCCCCAATGGTTTGAACTTTGCTCTGGCTCTTACAGAATTTTTTTGCAGCCTCAAACTCCAGGGCTTGCCAGTGCATCTACGAGATTTTTGGGATGAGCTGGTGTCAAGGCCTGCCTCGTTTATTGGTCGCGAAGTCCGTTCAAGAATGCCTGAACTGCTAACAGCTCCATTACATTTTGTGGTGTAGCAGGATATGCCAGAGACGAACCAATCAAGCAAAGTCGGCTTCAAATTCCTGTAGAGATTCTCCTAATTTCTGGCAGCGGTTTTTCAGCTGTGAATGGTAAACGTGCTCTAGGTTGGCCTGCTCATACCTTAGCTCAAGATGCTTTATAAGTTGGTCATAGTCTTCCTGTTCTTGGGCCGTGAGGGTTTGCAAAATATTCGTTGCTTCTCCGCGCAACGCCAGTGTTAATACTACCGCCTTTTTTCCTGCATTCCATCCATTCCATTTGGCCGCAGTTTGGAATTGTCGGCGGTAATTTGCCCAAGGAGTTTTTCCGTCGAACCGGGACGGATTCATAGAGAGCTTTCTGTGTTCAGAACTGACTTTTACATTTGTCATTACCTTTTGAAATTCTTCCATGTTAAGACTCGGTTCCGGAATTGAGGTTTCGTTAACAGTTTCTGTGGTGTGGGCAGAATTAACGATTTGCAACTTGCTAATTGTTTTCTTCATCTTGCTGATTTCTGCCTTAACTTCGCCTTTGATTTCATTGCCTATTTTTTTTCATTCTCTTCATTTCTGCCCCGATCTCATCTTTGATATCTTCTTTGATTTCCTCTACTTCTTTGTTCATTTCCTTCCTGATTTTGTCTATCTCTGTCTCGATGGTTCCTATTCTTTCTTTGAGTAGGCTCGCCACACAACAAAGTTCTTTCTTTAAGCCTTCTGCATTTTCTAGAAGTTTATCTTCCAAACTTTTCGAATTTCCCAAAAGCTTCTCTACAAGGCTCACCGAATTCTCCAGAAGTTTGTCTTCCAAACTCTTCGAATTTTACAGAAGCTTCTCCTCCAGGCACTTCGAATTTTGTTGAAGTTCATCTCTCAGCGATTTGGTATTCTCATAGAGTTTGCTCATTATTGAACTCAAATCACCCCCAGAAACTTTGAATAAATATGTTTCGGTGATCTTCTCGTGATTCAGTCAAGTTATCCCAGTCTTTTCTGGAATACTGATTTCTTTCCAGAACAATCTATCTTCAATTCGGCGACTTTCAAGTCCGCTAGGCGCACTTTTCTCGAAGACATTTTGTCTCCTATTGTCTATTTTCCACAAAACTATATGTCCACTTGTTTCAATCGAGTCCGAAAACCCTCATTTACTTTCACGAGAAAGGTCTATCAGTTTATATTTCCGTAGTTCGGTACTGCCCATTTCGCGAAACACAACGAATCACCAGTCTCTCTGCTCGAACAAGTAGTCTTTTAGTCAATTTCCCCGCAATGCAAAGATTGTCCACCAAGCGCTCACAGATGTATTTTACAAATCCACTTCTGATCACCAATTGTGACAAATTAATGAATTAACCGTCTTAAACAAATGAATTTCTAACAATATTTTAATAATCACAAACCAATTTATTTATTACAACCCTTAGCAACTAACGCTTAATTTATTTCCACTATTTGAATTTATTGTTTAGCCGCTCGATTCACTTTTAGATCTGCTCTCTTGGGTCGGGAAGACGGTCTTATATCGGTAAAGGTCCTTTCAATAATTTTGTAGATGGTTCGGAACTCGACTGGAATTTTACCGGTGGTTGCATTCTTTCGCGGCGAGGTCATGTGTTTTTCGATGAGTCGGCTGGCGTATCGGTCAGGGGCGGCTTCAGATTCTTTACAATATATTATATCCCTTTCTCATTCTCGTGTCTTTCCACTAACGACAGAATGGCATGGTATTGAAAGGATCCTCAAAAAATATGAAGATTGAGCCATATTCAATCAACCCCACTAAAATAATAGGAAGACCCGCAAGGATCCATTAAGTATACAAGTTGTGACTGTAACAACCACGAAAAGAAGCGTTAAACGCCCTTGTTGGGATATGAAAGAAGTTGGTACTATGGTCAAACAGACTAAATATGCTGTCTTACAAGACATAATGAATTGCCTTTGACGGAACTCAAGTTCTACCTGTGATCAGATTGTATTTATTATCCTCGGCTATAGAGACCATAGAAACCCACAAAAATAAAACTAATCTTAACCATTAGCAGGATTGCAAATCTTGTTATATAACAATAATCTTCAACAATTTCACTTTAATAGTCTTTTTTTTTTCAGTCTTATGCTAGTGATATGAAAAACCGCGATCACCTCTACGATTTAGAAAAGCCGCTACCTGAGAAACGACCTGTCAAGAGGAAAGTATTCAGATATACAAAATTGTTATAGACGTAATTGAAAAAAAAATGTTTGAAGACTGATTTTCTCAGAATAGTTCGTACATCTTTTTTACAAAATTAAATATGAAGGTGAAAGAACTTGTATATAAAGGTTTCATTATTTATAATACTTCAATCTACATTAGGTTTTGTGATTTCCTAAATTTAGTATTTGTATCATGATTGACAATGTTTAACATTTTCACTGTAATTCACCTTTTTTTTTATCTTAGGTCAACATAATTTTCTAAGTGTGTGTGTATGATAAAATTGTATTTATTTTATTTGATCATGTAAATACAAAGATTATATTATGTTATTAACTAGTTTCTGTATAAAAAATAGATAAAAACAAGTTGTGTCAGAAGATTGAAATGATTAAAGAATATGTTCACATTATTTGTTGAAGTAATTTTCAATATTTTAGCAAAAATTTTTCTATGAGCCATAGACAATAGATAATTACTAATACTATTATCAAAATAGAACATACATGACATCAATTTGGCAAGCAATGATTTGTTTTATATTAAAAAATTTCAATAGATGGTTATTTCATTGTCAATTAAATCTCATAAGTTTTCAAGATACTTGTTTGAGCTAAAGGAAGGCGACAGTATCACTTTCTGATGTGTAACTCCAAACAACTGGAATAACACACCAAAGTCCATCCAAGAATTGTTCACTGACCCAAATGTTAACATTATCAGATAAAGACCAAGCATGGTCTAATTCATCATTATCGATGTTTGTGGTTCTGGTTCACCAGATTTAAATATTTGTAATATAAATAGCAGTTAAGAAAAATGCCTCTAATCCTTGTATTTCATTACTTTGACTGACCTGTGCTAAGAATCACAAGAAAAGGTAAGGCATTGTATATTTTTAGATGATAGTAATGTTCATTCACCAAATATAGATAAAAAGGTATACATAATTCTCAAATATAAGAAAGGAGTAAATAAACAATGGCGTGACAGAAGGAGCATCAACGAAGGGGTGTTCCTTGTATGTGATATAGCCATATCGGTAAATAATTAAAAATTAGTACATATGAGGTAAATTAAAATTCATCATAAGAAATAATATAAGATTAATATTGAAAAATTATTGAAATAAGTCTGAATTATGAAATAGTGCTTACGATCGGGCTAATATTTATAGTAGTTCAGCGACAATAGTTATCTTCGGTTGAACGCAAAATACATTTTGTATGTGATAAAACGGCCAATGTTTAGAAAACAGTGTTAACTAGTATGTAATGAAATAAACTAGTAGATAATCAAATCAAATCAAAGCATGCTTTATTATCTGAAGAATAGAATTCTTATTGACAAAGCTCCTAAATATAATAGTACATAAATCCTAACTGCTTAAAATGAGCAGGAAGTCATGATAATTAAATGAAATTAAAATTATGCAAACCAATATGGATTGTGGGATGTTAAAAGTGGATGTACTTAATGTATATATACAGTCATGTTTCTATAAAATGTTTTCACAACAATACAGTAGAATAGAAATAAAAACAGTTTTCCCTAATTTATTCTATATTAATTTGTTATAAATACAAAACAGGAAAGAATTGTCAGATGATAAAAACATTAAAATAATATATATACATATATACACATATACATACACATATATACACATATACATATATACACACATATACACACACACACAGACATATATACATATACACACATATACACATACATAGACCCATGTACACACATATAATAATTTTATAAAATGTTTGATTTCTTAATACAGTTAATATGTACATACATATATAGTCATACATACACACCTACCTTTAAAACTATTTAGTGAGAGACATAGGTACGACATATTTTGTACTGCTGTCACAGCTATTCAAAATTTTGTTCAAAAAATTCCCTCAAATCATAAATTGTCTTGTTATTAAAAAATTTTTTACAGCCCTTCTGAATTTCGGAGTGCTATGAATATTTTTAATTTGCTTCGGTAGATGGTTGAACATTTTCGAACCATTGTAAACAATTGAATTTTGGTATTGGGTGGTTCTGGGGACTGATAAAGGTATATATTGGCCATTTGCCCTAGTATTACGTGCAGTGTCAGATTTTAATAAATGTAGTTTATGCTTATGAACTAAACTAGTTGATTCTAGCACGAAAATTGATGTTAACGTGAGTATCCTCTGAGATGTAAATAAGGGTTTACATGAAGTTTGGTGATTAACATGGAATAAGTATCTCAGTGCTCTCTTTTGTAGCTTAAAGATCATTGAGAACAATGCTTGCGAGCAGGCTCCCCAAAATGCTATCCCATATCTGATGTGAGATTCCAGGAGAGCAAAGTAGGCTTTTCTAGCAATAAGATAACCGATGTCATTTCTAATAACTCTGATAGCATAACACCCAGATGACAATTTCTCTGCCATTGCCATAATATGCTCATCAAACTTTAAATTATGGTCCAATACAACACCTAAGAATCTGTAATTATCAGATTTCATAAGTGTATCATTATCTAGTTGTATTTTGTCGATGTCCCATTTAAATGATAACACTTTAGTTTTCTTAGAGTTGAAGACCATTTGATTGACATCGCACCACCTTTTTATTTCAGTTAGATCTAAGGAGATCAATTGGCCGAGAATATTCTTATCTTTAGTGTTCCACTCTATAGTTGCATCATCTGCAAATAAAGTGAACCTACCACTAATATTCAAGTTCGTGAGATCATTCACATATAGCAAAAATAATATGGGCCCCAAGACAGAACCTTGTGGAACTCCGCTGGTCAATTTTTTTTCCAACAACAACAGGTTTAGTAAAGTAACTGTGTTACATGGAAGGTTCTGAACATAGCCGCTGGTCCAATGATGGGGAGAATCATCGCATCCGTGATTACTCGGAAGAAATCAGCACTGGCGAACGTATCACCAACAGCTACAACAAAATTAGACCAGTGATACATTCTACAGTCAAAACCCTCGGGATTAATGGGTTTTAAAATATTGGCAACACCTGTTTCATGAACAGTGTAATCCAATGTTCATCAAACAAGAGATGGTTACTAGACTATTTAAAAAAGGATGAAAACATGAAAGATATCGATATTAGTATTTCTAATAAGAAGGGTGCTTTGATTAAAGCGTTGGCAGAAGTTATCAAGGAATTGTGATTAGAAGATTAATCTGATGAGTAGTGAACACCTAAACTGATCTAAACAGAGGTTGACAAAAAAATTGAGTGACAGCGATAAAACAAGAGTCATGGCTGAGATTTTTGAATATAAATAACTCTAAGATTGTAGATAACTTTGTCGGTCAATTAAAATCCACAATGAAGTGCGCACACTGTGGACACTCATCAGTAACCTTTGATCTTTTCTGGGATTTGTAATTCATATCACAAAGAACTAACTGGCTAATTGAGTTTGTCACAATGTTTGGATTCCTTCACAAGAGAAGAAACTTTGGATGGACATGAAACACTGACGTGTTCGAGTTGCAAGGAAAGAAGAAAATGCACAGTCTCTATCAATACATAAGTTTTCCTATATTTTAGCAATTCATTTTATAAGATTCTCTCTAACGGAAATATTTAGAGGCAAGTTAAATGTTGCTATAGAATTTCCTTTAGATGGATTAGACATAAGCAATTATGCAGCAGACAATATGACTTCTTGTCTATATGCACTTTCAAATCATACTGCGTCTACTTACAGCGGACTACTGGTAGCACACCACAGACATCCCTACATTGGCACATGGCTTGAATACAGTGATTCACATTGTCACCATAATCGCCTGTGAGTGGTGAGGCATATATCCTCTTTAATGAAAAGGAGGAAACGAGTTAGCACCTTTTTTCTTTTAGTGTTTTGAAATGTTATTTTTGACAAGTTAATTTCATATTTTGAATGAATATTTCATATTGCATGTAAATGTAAAATGATATAAATTTAACTTTTCAGGTACACAAATACATACCTGAATATAAATATCAAATCTATTTGGATAGAAGCCTATACTATATTTGAAGAGTAGTCTTTGCTGACCAGCCAAGAACAAAACTATGATGTTATTTGAGTAAGCAGCAAAACGAAAATGTTTTATTAGGGAAAAAGCTACAATTATTATATAAAAAATCAAACTATTACTAATAAGATAGACATACTGTTAATGGAGTTTAGCCTGTTCAAATTGGTTGTTTATTAAACAGTACATGTTAGAGAAGATGAAACTATTTTATAAACAAAGTTAACATACTTAAAATATTTTTAATCACAAATAATACATGTTATATATTGTTTATTGACCTTCTCCATTCATAACCAAGGTGACATGAAGTAAACAAGATCTAATATCAACGCTGATGCTGCAGAATCAGCACCTGCATATACGCAATTCTTCTAGTCGACACAAAGACTCTTTCTTCTTCTTATTTTATTTTTAGAACATGAAAACAATTATCTTATAAATACCGTCCTGCATGAGGAAATAAGTTAGTTACAAGTTTGTTACTTTTGCATTCACATTACTTTACATTATATTGTGTATGGACGTGTCAAAGGATTTGTGGTAAAACTTGGGGTTTAGGCCCCAAACAATTCCATTGGATTTATGTGATGATTGTCAGACCAATGATCACTTATGGTGCAATTGCTTGGTGGCCGAAGGCTTTACAGAAAACGGTCCAAGCGAAGCTCTCTGGCTTAAAGAGACAGGCTTGTCTGGCTATCAGTGGTGCCATCAGTACCAAACCGTCATCGGCCATGGATATCCTTCTAGATCTACCTCCTCTACACATTTTTCTGGAAAGAGAGGCCAAATATAGACTTGCGCACATTGCTAATTGCACAAATCAATTCAATGCAGAGTGCAACAGACTGTTGGTTGAGATTGGAAGTCACAGCATTCTGGAAATGACCTGTGACTTTATGCCTCCAACTGTCAACTACGGACTGCCTTATAAAGTACCATTCCCGAGAAGAGAGGACTGGATCATCCGGGAGAAGGAAATATTAAGAGCAGATAGTTGTTGATTCACAGATGGATCAAAAACACCTTCCGGTTCTGGTGCAAGTGTTTTCAGTCGCAGACCCAGGACAGAGTTATCTACCTGCCTAGGAACTTATGCGACTGTATTTCAAGCGGACATTTACGCTATTGATTTGTGTGCGGAGAGATTGGATAAATCCAACCTCACTCACAAGTCAATAAAAATATTCTCCGACAGTCAAGCGGCGTTGGAACTCTTGGCTCCTACCGAGCAACGTCTAAATTGTTAGCAAACTGCCACAAACGACTCTCTCCTTGATAGGAAGACTTAACAGATTGTCTCTGGTATGGATTCCTGGCCATACTGGCCTGGAAGGCGGTGAAGCTGCTGACTCTCTTGCAAAGGAGGGTGCTGCAAGCGGCTTCATTGGACCAGAACCTGTCATTGGCATCGCTTTGGGCTTTGCCAAACAAACACAGAACACCTGGATGGCAAGAAGATTTATGGACTTCTGGCAGAACCTTCCAGCATTGGCTCACTCCAAGGGTTTATTCACCTTTCAAAACTTGATTCCAAACAATTGTTGGACTACAGTAGGGATGAACTACGATGTCTAACAGGCATTTTTACAGGACACTGTCATTTGAATCGTCATATGAAGAGACTTGGACTCTCGGAAGACAATGTGTGTCACCTCTGTCTGGAAAATGATGAAACAACAGAGCATATACTTTTTGCCTGCCCCGCGGGGGACTCAAACAGGTTCTTCGAGTTCGGTAGATCCGCCATCTGACCTGAAAGACTACTCACCATACAAACTAATCGTCTTCGATAAGAAGCTGGCTTAATTTGGCCGAGTGTGAATAGGTGTGAGCCACAATAAACCCTTGTGGGTTGCGGTGGAGGGTCGAATAGATCCACTCACTTTAGACCTACCTACTACCTATCTATATTATATTGTGCGTTCTGTAACTCAGGAGAATTCAGTACCGTTTTCCAATTTCAAAAATAATTTTTAAAAACTTAT
>NW_019290219.1:0-101360 GCF_000500325.1 Leptinotarsa decemlineata
TACAAGTACAAAGGAAACACAATCAACAATGAAAACCAGCACAACAAAAACAAAACCTAATAGTGACTCACAAGTTCCAAAAGAAGGAGAAATATCTCAAGCTGTTTCCACAATTGATGACAAAAAAGACAATACCTATGACAACTTTGTAGAAGCAAAGAGAAGGCATAGAAGGAGAAAACGTATTGACACTAATTCCGTTAGTGAAGCAGAGGAACACGGCTTTGAAGAAAGAGATAATACCTTATCCTCAAATGAAAACAAAAAAATACTGTCAAAAAATACATATCTAAAAAAACAGGAACACATGCTGAGGAAACTTCTGCAAAGAAACTTGAAACATATTATAAAACTAAGGACAACAACTGCTTTCTAGTTGGGATAAATATATCTCTGAAAGAAACAGTATACCAGGAGAATTTTTGGCCAAGAGGTGTCGCCTTCTCTAGGTTCAACTTTCAAAAAGGACAACATTTCCTGGATAATCCTTGTCAAAATCATAATGAGGAGATAGATGACAACTCATACCAATACACGTAGATCAAATTTTTTAGATTCACTAATGAATCACTGACCCAAACCACTGAAACCAAACCGTCAAAAGATTATTCGGATCACAATCACAACTCACCTACACCTTATGGTCGTTCGGAACTCGGACACAAGGAAGAAGCTATCGCTGAGCTTTATTCAAACATACAGTGCATTAGAAACAAAATACCGGACATTGAGAGATTTTCAATGCAAAAAAAGTCATTAAAAATCATATGTGTTACGGAACATTGGTTAAGTACAAGTGAAAATTCTTGTTATAATATTGAGGGATTTGATATGGTGAGTTGTTACTGTCATACTATTCATACAAATTGTATGAATAGTACATTGGTGCTACAATTTTATTTTCATATTTTTATGCATTTTGTGCATTTTTATGCAATAACTGAACATCCCTGTGTTCCACTTCTGAGCAATATATCACCATAAATAAAGCCGTATCGATACGATAAAATTTGCCAACGGTTATGAGAAAAAGAAACCTCGCTACGTGTGAGGGAAAATAGCAGAAGATGCGCTTAAAAGCAATATTGAGTAAATCCTTGTTGATATTAGCAATTTTCTCTTGTCGATGAAAATCTCTTGTCATTCAGTGATGGCTTTTCCACCTACACTCGATACGCGTGCTCGATCATATATTATCTAAGCATTAAGAAGTGACACACTTGGCTCGGTCATGCAGAAAATTTTCAAGCTGATGTGCTGGAAGAGAGAATAGAAGGATACTCTGGATCCAAAATATTATTTTATTTCAATTTTCCGGGAACGAAGAATGAGTGAGAATATTTTGCTTCTTTTATTGAGGTAACATTAGTTTGAATCTGATGAATTTGACGAATTCCTTGATCTTCAAGAATTTTCAAAATATAAAACAGGTTTGGTTTTTTCCCGTTAATGTACTATAATATATAAAAGGCACGATACTAATCAAGTTACTTAGTTACACGCCGTAGGCTGTTGTACAGTAAATACACATATATTGAAAATTCAAATGAAACATGTCTGTGCAAGGTAGACATTTGAGAAAAAATATTATCATCATCAATACTGGTTTGAAAGAACAGAGCACATATCCGATTCCGGAGACCACAAAAGTCTATTTTGAACGGCCATTGAATAAATGAAGACTCATTGTTACGATCGTCATTCGGGTTTGAAGGCCGTCGTGATTTGGAACTGTGGTTCATCGATGACTCATCAAGATGAATAAACATCTGAAGAAGTCAGCCACTCGTGCTGGCGAAACTTTAGTATACAGTTCCAAACCACGACGGCCTTCAAACCCGAAAGAAGATCGTAACAATGAAAATCTCGGTCGCGAAAGCCTTAACCAATTCAAATGAAGACTGTCTCAAATTTTTCAGATCAGTACCTGACACTAAACTTATAGATGCTTTCGAAAGTTTGGAAATAGAAAAATGTGGCATAGGAACTATGAAAAATGTTTCATTCCAAACAGCCCAATATCTATATTCATACCAATTACTCTATCAAAAATTAATGAGAAATTTCACGAGAAAATTTCCCCCCAATTTATACCCAAAATCATTGATGAGTGTCTGAAAGTGAAAGTAGAAATAGAATAGAAGATATAAATAGTCTAGGTCTATAGTTAGAAATTAGTCTATTTTATTTCCTGAAGACGCCAACTTGATTGGTGAAACGCGCGTTCTGGTGTTTGGGAGCTGTGTTTAGACTTCAGATTTCATCACATATCCCCTATTATTCTTATCAATGAAAAAAATTATTTTGTTTTGCATTCTGAATATTACATGTCTCAAAAAAGTTTCGAAATAATTTATTATTGAACAGCATTCTGCAATATTTCGTGGAATAGTTGACAAAACTACCTTGAAAATTCCTGCGAAAGATTTTCCGAGGCCTTATTCATATCAGATCGGAGGTCGAGAGAAACACTGCGAAGAAAAATGAGAAGATTGTATCTGCAAAATTGCTTTTATTTCGGAGTTGACACCGGTGTCGATTATTTGTTGAACCACTAGCTCGTGAATATTACTGAAATATGAGTTACGACGTCTTGCATATGTTACCTAATCGAAGGGATGGACTAGGGCCGTTCTTATTGGAACATGCTGCAATCTTTCCGTATACGATATAGGCCAAGATGTGCCACTTCAGCTTTGTCGGAAAAGCCGTGTATTTTATATTCGTGAGTTACGATTTGTTCAGATTTCATAAATTATATTCACGATACTTGATCGGACTTCAAGCATAGAAATATTCTAACTATTAAAAAAAATTTAAAAAATGTTTGCAAACATGTGTCGATAATCACTTGTTTTTCTATTTAATTTCGTTCAGTATTCATTTATTTGGTGAATAGTAAATAGTTGATTGGCCATTCTTTCATCCAAATCTCATTTTATATATTATAAATCACATAGAAGTGAGTAGCAAATAGATTATTAGAGATGGTTGTATAATATCCTACGATTATACTGAAATGATGTATTGATATACTGTCTTGACCTCTTTGTTTCTCTGAAGGTGATTACCAATGATCCATGATAAATTTCATTAGTTCGGACTTCCATCGTCTAATATTATATAAAATTATTTGAAATCCGTGAAAGAAGCAATACAAATGAAAAATTGAAAAGAATAGTTCAAAATAACAATTATATCAATCAAAAAAACAAAAAACCCTGAAACTTCTTCTAGTATCATGCAAAAAAAGCGGGTATGCAGTAGAGCTTTCAATGTGTAATGCACACGGACTAAACAGTTCGCCAAATCAATCACCATAAATGATATACTAACAAACTCAAATTGAGAAATGTTTGCCAAAAATCTGATTTTTTTCATTATCGTACTACACACCACTCATTTTTCTATCACATTCTCAATATATCAATTATTTCTTTCAATAAAATTCATTACTTCAACATCAACTCATTTAATTTCAGATTTCAGATCAATTTGATATGAAAAATTCGGAACCCCTGGCGTGATTGAGACCTAACCATCTCTTGATAATGCTAGCTTGGTTCGCGAAACGCGCGTCGAGAAACATCATTTTTGTTCTGGTGACAGAAAAGTGTTTTCAATAGATTCAGAAATTATCTTTCAGTTTTTGTGAGTAACGAAAACTTCGAGCTGAAACAGCCTAGATACACTTCTCAAGCCTAGCTCTACCTCTTGAGGAGACAACTACTGGTGTCGATGAAACATTGAGAAACTCACTGAAAATGATGGTCAAAATTAATTCCTTTCCGTATACGGAAATAGTCAAGCTATACATTCATCTACTCATAACAAATTTTTAGAGCCGTTAAATTACCTATCATGCAATAACTTAATGTTAGAAAAAGTTAGAAAGAATCATGTGGCTCATTTGGGTCATAACCATGGCAATGAAGAAATACTACTATAATGATCTCTGAAGATAATTTATCCTGTCAATTGCATTTTGCTAAAGTAGTGACCAAATAAGCGTTACAAATTACAGTTTGAACTGTAATTTGTAACGCTTAATTTTATACTGTCTGACCTATAGAAACCAGACCAGCTTCGCAGTAACTGGCTTTCGCATCAGTAACCAAGTAATCTTTATAACCCCGTGACAGCTTTTTTGATATGATCATTGAACGTGAACTTACGGTTTAATATGACTCCAAAATATTTGACAGTTAGACAGACATCCTGTGTAAACATTGCTATTTATTGAATTGAAAGTTGTTGGGTTGTGTTTTGAAAGACTATCACCCTACATTTGGAAATATTGAAATCAACGGTTTCTGGAACACATACTTCTGCTGATATCATTTTTTTTGAAGTCTAGTAAAATCGATCAGGTTACTTATTTAGTTAAAAAACTGAATATATCTCCAACCAACAAAAATGTCTACAATTCAATTCAAGAGATGAATAATTCATGACTATGAGGAATGAAAGGAAATCAAGAATAGTTTTCGAAATATAACATACTCATCAAATACTTAAATATTCTTACATTTCTGTATATTCCACCACTATAATTGCAATATGTTTATAAAAAAACTTAACAAATTCTAAGAGAAATGCATACTAATGATTTCTAATTGAAGTGTACCTACTTATTGGAAATGCCCATAACATAGGCTTATAGCGCTAATTGCTTCTTACCTATTGTAAATAGTATTTTCTCGGAGATGGCCTTAATAAATTCCTATATAAAGTCGACTACATTCCATTGTGAAATTTACTCTGAACTTGAGTTTCGTTGCAAGAGTTTGTTTGTGATAACTGAAATCCATGGCTTCTACAAGCAGGCGTTGTTGTGTGAATTTTGTGTTGTTGTGTGTTTTTTGCTACATATGTGGCGAGTATATTGTAAAGGAAAGTAGAAAACCAGTTTGTGATTTTACAAAAAGGGCATATCAAGCCTATTTTGGTGTTTATTTAGGAGATCACGATAAATCCTGGGCTCCACATGTAGTGTGCAAAACTTGTCTTGAAACCTTGCGACAGTGGACGAAAGGACAACGAAAATGTTTGAAGTTTGGTGTTCCAATGGTATGGAGGGAACCAAAAAATCATTTTGACGATTGCTATTTCTGTCTTGTGAATATAAAGGGCAGTAATCGTAACAATCGACATACTTGTACATACCCTAACCTGGATTCAGCAATAAAACCAATTCCACATCAGCTTGAGCAGATACCCATTCCAATATTTAGCAGCCTACCTACGTTACCAGAGGATAATGTCGAAACGTTATCTGACGAACTACAGACTAATAGAGTTGAAGAAGACGACAGTGATTTTGAAGGGGATTCAACACGTCCTGAGCGCTTTACTCAGAAAGAGCTAAGCGATCTCATTAGAGATTTGAACCTTCCAAAGGATTCTCCCGAGTTGCTTGCCTCCAGACTAGAGAAAAAGAAACTTTTTCACTCAGAGCCCAAAATTACATACTACCGTAATAGAGAAAAAGATTTTTTGCCTTTTTTTTTTTCTCAGCAAGATGATATGGTTTTTTGTAACAATATTAAAGGACTGTCAGAAAATATGTATCGAAGTATACACCAGATCACTGGCGTCTTTTTATCGACAGTTCCAAGCGAAGTTTAAAGTGTGTCCTTCTACATAATGGCAACAAATATGGAAGGATACCAATTCGGCATTCTACAAAACTGAAAGAAGAATATAAAACAATATCGCTGGTGCTAAAAAACATCAAGTATGAGCAACATCAGTGGGCGATCTGTGTTGATTTTAAGATGGTGAACTTTCTCCTGGGACAACAGAGTAGCTATACAAAATATCCTTGTTTCCTGTGTCTTTGGGATAACAGGGCTCAGGACCAACACTGGAGTAGAAGAAAATGGCGTTTTAGAGATGCTTTAGTTCAAGGAGAAGCTAACGTAGTTAACGAAGCATTGGTCGACCGAGAGAAAATAATATTACCTCCGTTACATATTAAACTAGGGCTGACAAAACAATTTGTGAAGGCCCTAGACCATAATCGTCCTTGATTTGAATACTTGTCCAGCAAATTCCCTGCACTTAATGAAGAAAAATTGAAAGCCGGAATATTTGATGGGCCTCAGATACGACAACTTATTCGCATTTTACAGAATCGATGACTGACATTGAGTGTAATGCATGGTACTATTTTGTGAAAGTTGTGGAAAATTTTTTTGGAAACGATAAATCGAAAAATTACCGGGATTTAGTGAAAGAAATGCAATTTCAACAAACACGGTTGTCATATGAGTATTAAAATTCATTACCTCCACAACCACGTTTCCCAGAAAATTTTGGTGACCTTAGTGAGGAACAAGGGAACGCTTCCACCAATATATCAAAACGATGGAAGAGAGGTATCAGGGGAGATGGGACACTCACATGATGGCGAATTACTGCTGGAGTCTTCAAAGGGACCGTCCTTTTAAAGCCTTCGCAAGAAAATCATATAAAAGAAAGTTTTTAGGTGACGCCGAATAACAGATTTGTGCTGCGATGCTGGTTAGGTTACCTGAAAAGTTGAGTTTTTTTGGCAGATATGTGTGATGATTTTTGTAAGTTGTATATTGTTGTACGATAAATACCTTACTTTTTATTCGTGTTTCGTTTATTTGATGGGTAGCAGCTCTACATATATGTAGGTAGTGCTGCGTTAAATTACCCTTTATGAAATGTGATCTGTTGTCGTATTTTCTGAAAACGATCAGATGGAGCAAATCTGGTGGCATTTTTGGATTCAGCAGACCCAAATTACCTAGAAACAGTAAAAAAAATTCGCCAGCAGACTGTGTGTTTACCATATCCAGGCGTCGAAGAAAAGATAATTGACCATTGGAAGTAGGCAGGTTGAGTCCCCGAAGTCACAGATTAAGACCTCAGCGTAGTCATACTCTCTTGAAAATGTCTTCAGTTTCCGCTGGCCGCGGAAACTTTTCCGAACATACATATGTTTCGGTAATGTTCATTACCTTCTTCAGGACAACTGAAATATATACATGGGTAATTACAAATAGGTCAAAGTTGATGATGGTGTGTCCTTGAGTTGGAATTAATCAAAAGAGTATTATACAACGAAAGTTTCACATGGAGAGATGTTAAAATCTTTTGAAAATATTTGAAAGGAAAATCTAACAGGTAACAATTACATTGCTTGATAAAAATTGAACAATGAGACTAGTGACACATAAAGTATGGCACAGAATTAAAAATTAATTATTTATTGAAGCATGAAAAACTAGTAATGTTGCCAAACCTAGGCAGAAGTGTAATGAGATACAACCACCGTGGGACTACCTACCAATGAGAGGAACAATCCTACCAACTGCTATGAAATCAAATATCTTTTTTCAATTGAACGTTCCTAAATTCTCAAACAGGAAGGAATTGATTTATCAAGGAAATAATGTTAGTAATTTTGTATGTAACACATAGAAAAATCTTTAAAGAAAGAGGTTTTTAAAATAAAAATCCAACATTATCATTATTATTGAGATTTTGATGTGAATATTAGTCCAAATTGAGTAAGGAGTGGTTCATATCAGTTCTTCTGTTGAGACAGAAATCTGACTGAGACATGAATGCCATCTTCATGAAAAATTTCTTAAGCTCATTTATTTCCATTGATAATATTCTAGTTGAATGTTTGCTGTGTTAGCTGAAGGCCACCTTTCAGGATGCAATCTGCTATCATTTTTGTGAGATGCAATACGATATTTAAAAAGTCTCGAGGGATGACCAATACCTATATTTCCAACTACAGTTATGGCACGGAATTGTATAATTCATTTGACATTGTAAATTGGTAGGAGTTTCGTCTTTGAGTTTCGGAAATAATTTATCAATTGTTTATGGAGTTTTAGAAGCAATTTCAACATTCAAATTCCAGAAAATTCTACACAACTTAGGTGTAATTTCACAGATGTGAGGTAAAGACGAAAGAAGTAGATAAATTATTCTTATTTGTAAGAACAACAGGATTTGCAGAAATATTATTTTCTACAATGTTTGAACTAGATGCAACGTCACCGCTAGACGTGCTTAATGAGATCTTTTTCAGTAGAATATTCTGGTAGAAGTTATCAATGAACAAGTTATATAATATATTCAAAATTTTTCCATGAAATGAAGGATAGAAAACATTGAAAATTCGATTTATTTTCATTGAATGTTTGTGGTATGGCCAATAATTGAGGAATATACCAGAACTGACAAGTTTCCAATACCAATTGGTGCGATGAGTATTAGCAGAAGTTCGAGTAAATTTAGTATCTAGAAAACACATTCCTCGTCATTCTCAGTTTCAATGTTCAATTGGATATACGGGTCACAGCTGTTGAAAATATCTTCTATCTCAGATATGTGAGTATATTTCATCAACATATTTTTCTATAAAGAAAAGGTAACATCTGTTAGACCAAATCTAGCAGGTCATCCATGACATAAACAGCCATCCGAAATAGGGTAGACTTTTGCACCCGTGACGTCACACAACCTGTCTTCGCAACCATTTAAGCTCATTTTCATACTCTGCGAAAACATTTTACATCAGATATACTGTTGTAAATCATGCCCTGAAGAAAATAACGCTGGCCGCCACTGGTAGCCATAAACCAATCGTGAAGTAGCTAAGAGCGCGGGAATGTACGATCTTCGCTGCCGTTTTAGATGTAGTAAGAATAATTTACTGATTTCGATGAAATTCCGGCAAAATTTCTACTGCATTTGATTACGATATATAAACGCTAGCCACGAGCATATCAACACAGTCAAGTGGAAGTTACAGTGCGGTACGCGAAGTGATCTAGTAAGGCGATAGACATTCGAATAAAAGATAAAGTTTCGGTTGATGTGTTTGTTGTATTCAAAGTGAAATTGAGTTGGGTTCGATTAATTTTCAGTGTAGTCAATTATTGGTCAACCCACGGTGAAAAACGTAGCAACACCTATCACTGTGTACTTCTACCGTTCATTAGTTCAGCACAGACCGCTTCACCCAATGATAGTTTATTAACATGTTTTTTAGGGTTGGTGGCCAAATAAATATGAAATGAGTGACCGCTTCCAACAAACTTTGCAGGATTCAAAAACTTGTTAATTTGTGAAAAACAGGAGCTATACGAACAGAATCATCCAGGACTCTCTTACATGTATCTCCTATATATTTTGTAACTGCAAGGGGAAAGATGATATTGGGCAAATTCAGACAGGGGGCGACAACCGAAATTATTACCAGAAAACATGACGAACAACGTTCGAATAACCTAGACAAACATGCACTCTCTTGGACAAATCAGACAGCTGACAATCAGCTAAAAAATAGACATATTCTGCTACAAAATTTCACCCCAAAACAAATGACCTAACTACAAATGGATATCTAAAAATGCCTTGCACTTGTCGATTTTCGACGAGCATGGAAAATATTTGCCGAGAAAAGACCACAATGAGCAATCAATTCATTGGGTGTTATCGATTTGAAACAGTCCTGTGCTGGCATTTAAATTATTTTCGATTAAAGTGCGCTGACGTTTCTTTGCAACATCGGCATTCGGCTAGTGTTTTTGCCATCCTTAACAATTTAGTCGAAGTCGAATAAGTGGCACCCGCTGAGCCATTATCGGAGAACGCTGTCCATTTGGCCTGGTCCAAGCCACGTCAGCAGTCTGTCGGCCACGACTGTGGTGGGTGCACCGCCCCTCATTATCATATCCACTTCTGGACCGCGACTACAACTGCTATCGGAGTACGGCCATTAGGGTCTGCTCGCTCTCCACTCGACCGACTCGCGATTGCTATATGCGATACTTCGCTGTCTCCGATTGCGGAGGCGTGAATGAGAAAGAATTCCACAAGCGTGACGCGGGATGGGCACTATTATAATCCTTCATTGTGTGCCATTCTCGATCCATTTGGGGATGGCGAGGATCCTTAAAAATGTATTCCAGATGAAAATTACTTCAACTGAGAAATACGTTTTGTCAACTAATTTGGCATCATCAGGAGTCATTTCAAATATAGTGCAAATTTATATCAATATTGAATTATACTTTCAAAGAAACAAGAGAATGAATTAATGATTTATAACCTTACTTGTAATCATTCAACAATACTTTTTTTATTTCATCACCACAGCAATAGGAATATATTTGAAAAAGAAGTATACAGAGTGTTCATATACTACAAAGCTTCCACTCTCTCTATATTAGAAATACGTCCATCATTGTCGAAGTTTACGAAGGCTACTATCCCATCGAAAACATGGAATTTTGTCATCTTGAATAGACCTTTTATTATATATTCTTTTCCTATCTTCTGGTACTTTACTGGAATGTTATATCCCTCCTTCAGTTCAGGTGGTTTCAATTTTCTACTTTTATTGGCTTGATTTTGAATCTTCTCCTTGTAGTTCATTTGTTGTTCTGGCGTTTTTGTTATTTCCTTTATTTGTGAATCCAAGCCTACTAGTTTATCTGCTTGTGAAACTATTGATTTTCTGTAGAGTCTATATGATGGTGAACAACCTAAAAATCAAAATGTGACTGATTATGATGCCTTACAGCTGTCTCGAGGCATTACTTCCGTTCGGCAATTCCGTTTCCTCCTGGCTGATATGGAGTATGATTATTAATGGAGTTTTTTCCCAACACCGTTCCTCTCCCATTTGCCCATTCATGAAATCATCCAGATTCCCCAGACTTCTTTTGAATTTCAGCAAAATCAACATGTATGTACAAGTTTTTTGTAATATTCGATATCCTTGGTCATGTTTTCCAAATGAATCTAGCTTTAATTTTGTAATAGGTCTCATAATACCCATCATGATCTCCTGAACAACATTGTAGTGGTACAATTTTAGAATTTCGTTCATCATTTGCCTGCTCTTAACTTGATATCTGCCATCTTTCATTTCTTCCAAAACCGAATTACACCAAAAAGAGTCTTGAATATTGTTGGAAGTTTCAATACATAATCTTCTCAAGAATATCTGCCATCTTGCCAATCTATCTCTCAGATCTCCAGTGGATAAAAGTTGGATTGGGTTAGGTTAGCATGCTTTCTCTGTTACTGAATCATTCATTACACATTTCAAAAAAGTATAACAGTGATAGCTGATGATTCTCAGTTGTCTATTCTTTATTTCTTTTGGATCACTTTGATAGGGAATTTCCCCACAGCCATAATATGAAGCATCTGCCGGGATATAATTCATATATCAAAAGAGGATCTGGGATTCTTAAAATCGGTTCTGATTTCTTTCAGTTTCTAGAATGAATTTTCACATTCATGAGTCCAGATAATGTTTCTGTTTTCACATTTCAGTTCTTCCAAAGGACGTGTAATTTTGCTATGATTTGATATACACCTTCGAATATGATTGGTTATCCCAGTAAAATATTGTAATGACTTGATGCCATAAGGTATATTCATATTTTTCACCATTTCAGTGATTTCACTCATTTCTTCGTATTTCCATCGATTTCTCTACTCAGAACACTTACTTGGTGTACACAGAAAAAAATATCCGTTAATGACATCAATATCAGATCCAAAGTCATATAGAATTTTCAATTGATGCCAATTGATAATTTTCAATTGATGCCAATTGATGGACAAAATTTCTATATTATCATGATTTCTTCAACTTGAAAAAAAAACGGCGTATGTTTTGAAATTTTTGATTCCGTAATCATTAACAAAAACATTGCATTGATTGTTATTGTTCAGAATGTCGACCATATCTATTTTCTTGCTTGTTATTTAATGGATATCTCGTATTTTGAAAATCTGTCAGGTTCTTTCATGTGTTGTATGATGTTCAAGAAGTTGAAGTGACTAACTCTATTATTGATTTTATGTCTTCATGGCATATTTGTTTCCTTATGTACTAGGGAAGCCCTAATATCAATAGCGAAACAACAGAATTTTCGGAAAGAGGATTGTCTGCTGAATATAACAACCATTGTTTTTCATGAAAATATTCAAGAATTATATCTTTACGAAGTTTATAATTCACAGCTTTATCCCATTTCGTTATGTTATCTTCATCAAATGTCACAAAGAGATAATGTTTCCATTCCCTCCAAGAACATGATCTGGATTCAGTGAATGTTTGTTCATACCAACGAAGAGAAATACCGGATGAGTTGAATCTCAAATGATATATAGTCAGTACATCTGTAGTCCATTTGTAAGACACGGCCATGAATTCATATTATTTTATCCATGTATTGGGGCTATCATCTTTAATGTTCAATGGTTTCATTTTAATGATTTCGGAATTTCGGCTGTCACCAATGACAACCATTTTTACACCATAAGGTCGACTTCTTCTCTTCTAATAACTAGATTGGCTTCAAGGGTTCCTTTCCTCCACTGCTTTCATCATAATTGATCTGAAGTATTTTGTTTTCCGACTGCGCCATATTGTAATAGACTTTTGAAGAAACAACAAGATGAATTCCTAACTTATAACTTTATTTGTCAAAATTTAACAATACTTGTTTTACGTATATCATCACAGCAATGAAAATATATGAAAAAGAAGTATACAGTGTTCATATACTACAAATATCTATTCCATACGCTCTTGTCATTGTTCAAAGGAGTACTTATCGTGTTGATATATTTCTTGAAATGAGCATTATGTGGTCAGCTCAAGTACTAAGTCTACAAATCAATGTGATTACTTCCTTACCTTGTAGTATAGTTTTTTGTATTGTTAGTTATAGAATACCCAACTTGTCCTTTCGAATGTTTGTTTTGGAGCAAATCCAGTTGTTCCCACATGGTTGTATTTATTTGACATAAAATTCATCTAGATTTTTCGGTAGTGCTTCTATTCTACATCAACAATCTATCTGAAAAAAAAAGAGTACATTGTTTGCCGACTACAGCGCATTTCTCTCTTCATTCAAATTAGATGGCCAAACATCAACTGTCAATGAACATTTTTGAGATAACAAGAATTCTTCTGTATTGATGAAGATTTGGACGAAATTTTAGCTTGAGATGACAAAAACCAAATACAATTTTCTGCATTTTCAGGTATTCGTTTTGTGTGTGTTGATGTCAGATTGGGTGACAAATCGAACAGCAGAAATCATATTGCTGGAATGGCAAAAGTATCTCTTCAGAAATGTAAAATTTCAAAGATGTATAATACCCAACTCCTTCTGATGCTTTATATAGCCCATAGTTAGACTACTTTCTAGCTAGATTCCGCCTGTGGATAAATGTATGTTAGAAGTACATGACCACCATAGCTAGTCATCTTTCCGCAGTTCAGCTCAAAACACTTCGAACTAGAATTTTCAAGAACGACGTTTCTGCAAAAAATCTGTCGAGATAATAATAATAATAATAATTGATTTTATTGATAAGTTCATACATAAGTGATCAGTACATACCAAATGGCAGGATTAATTTTTCGCCCATGTTCACACATGGACAAAACTTGCTTCAAATTCATAATGATTGAAATTTAAGAGTAACTGACATTTTGACATAGGTTTAGCTTTCAGAGCATCTTATATCTTCGGGGTTTAAATATTTTCAATAATCAACTCTACCTATGAAAAAAATGCAGTTTTTGGATAACGGTTTTTTGCAACTTCAATATTTCACATCTATCAAAACGAGTGAGCCGATTTTCAAAAACGGATCAGAAACTAATAGGGAATCGAAAGCTTCTTTCAAAAAAATATCTGTCAACCCTTCTATCTAGTTGAAAAAAATTGTGGTTTTCGAATTGTTTGCGAAAAAAATCTTCCTTCGACAGTTGCGGTATGGTTTGGAGAGGCCACCCTGTGTTTTAGAATTATTCACGAATAATATGATGTGATCACATCACAGAACAAGTAATCTACAGATTCTATCCCAGTCACACACTCTGTAGGAATAATGTGTTTTAATTTCGATACCTCGTACAGAACGAAACCGAACGTATCACATCAGCCATTATCGATTCCCTCCATCTGAAATCTTCTTGCAAATAAGGGTAGATTGTTCTGACGTGATAGAAAGAGCGGAGGACCCCAACAGTTAGTCGTATCTCGGTTAAATCGAAGTTGAAAAGTGGTCGGTATAGCGTGCCGGTCAGCGAAGGCAGTTAACGTTGATTGCCGTCCTTCGTCACCCGTCAACGCCTAAGATTACTACCGCCTTACCATAACACGGCTTTTGGTTGGGAAAAAAGATAAAGAAAAAGTGCGCCAATAAAACAAGAGGGTTAGCTGCCAACGTGGACACCAGCGCAGCAAAAACTTGAAAGATTTTCATCTGACCTGCCGAAAGCGGCATAACCACTAACCATCTATCCTTATCGACAACACCTGAGCTGGGCTGAAAATTGAGCTACTGATAAACAATCAACTGTTTTTTTAGAAAACATAAAGAATGATCATTATGTTTTCTAACATGTGAATGTTCCAGTTTGTAACACTTTTCTCGATTGAGAATTATAAATTACGATTTTCAAAAAAATGTACTTCGTTAATACATTATTATTCTTTATGCAAAAAAAATCAGCATGGATTTGTAGAAATCACGCGTATTGCATCGGTTTGAGGTTGCTTGATTCATTTTGTTTCGCAATACCTCAAATTTTGCAATATCTCCTTAGAGTTATTGTATTGTGTAAAAGGCAGATATTATGTACATGAAATATCCGTGGTGACTAGCATTTTTAATTTAAAGAAGATCAATATGACATCCGTTGAATAGCTTTCCAATTACCATATTACATATTATCATCATTTTGAACATTATAATACGTATTTTAGCTATCAATTTGCTATCACGGATTTAGATATACACTCATGAAAAAAGAACTCTATACAGTGGATTGTTTCGTTAAATCTCAAAGGGATTAGAGGGCAATAAAAAATCGCACGGATAGCACCATCCCGCCGACTTTGTATCAGAAACATCGTTATATGTATATCAACCAATTAATTCAAAACATTGATGAATTGTAAACATAAACCCTTCTCTTCAATTACTTCGTATATCAGTGAAAACCGTAATAGATTCCGTTCGGTAGTTTATGTAGACAGACAAACGCGATGGGGAAACTTTTTTATAAGATTTTGTGTATGGAATTTTATCAGGTTATCTTAAATCACGGCATTGAAAATTGTTGACGGAAGTCTAAACTTATTAGGACATTCTTCTAAAATATCAGAAATAGACCTGAAAGTGGACCAATTTTTTTCCTAACCTCACCAATATAGTCGATTGAAAGTAATGAGTGCTCTTCTTGGGTATCATTTTGTCCTTTCATATGCTTCAGTAATGGTATACATTCGTGAGTGAAGTGAACATTGGAGGGGCCTCTTGATCCTCCTTCTCTCATCAGCACACGTCTTGTGACTTTTTATCGATCAGGAATGAACACGTTGAAGTGCCAGAATCAAATTTTAATAGTATTGGCGCGCGGTTTCGTGCTTACAACTGCATACGTAACTGAATTCGGGAGCGGTGGCACTGCCTCCACGACATGTGAGGGTGAAGGTATATAAACAGTAGTTATGATAAATATGCAGGCAAAAGCAAGCGTGGCGCAGCCAGCATTATGGTGGAAGGCAAATATTTGGCTTCGGTCGCGTTGGGAACCGGCATTGTCATAACATAAGACAATGCGAATGTTGTATCTCATTTTTCATCTGGCCGATCTTTATAATCTGTATTTGCATCAGCTTGTAGCGATCTAATAATAACTCTGGGGAGCGGGAAGCGGCATGGCGGGGGAGATGCCGCCGTCCACATCGCTCCGAGATACAACGAGATTCTTCAATTAAAACTTATGTTTATTTAGTATTCGTGGAGCGGGCGCCAGCGAGAGCAATGAGAAATGTTTAACCGAAATAATAAGAGACAGTGACCGGAAGACGGAGCACATACCCGCTGCCGCTGATGCCGCTTCCAACTTTCAATACATCTTTCCACTCTTCTTGTTTACCTCTGGTTCCGCTCGATATTTAAATCCGGCCGATGCGATGTATGAGCGTGCTTCTGAATGAGGGCGATTTTCCACATACTTCTCCCCGTATTGATTTCATCCTCATCCCGTAATTCATCACGGATAATAACACGATGCCACTCACTTTCGTTATTTTATCATTGGTGAAAAGTTCTCAGTCATTCGTTTTCCACTTTGGAATTTGACAATAATTTTTACAACCAATTTATTCCTTTCACTTAACGAAAATGATCTGGGATGTGCTAGCGTTAAGCTTACCCAACTGAAGAAAATATAGCAAAAAAACTGCTTCATGATTTACTGGTGTTATCCCATTTTAATCACTCTGATATTATATATAATTTCTGGTGTAAAGTGAATTTCCCGTACTAAACTAACTGAACTGAACCAGCTTGATATGATTGATGGCAAGCGATCACACACAGCCGGTACATTCTTCAAAATTCTCGAACCTGAAAGTCCACGTTATATCTATAGGCACTCATCTTACGGAACAGATATTCACAATTTGCTCACACGAAATAAAACAGTTCCAGTGAAGCTCCCTCACTTGTGCACCTCCACGTAGTGAACCCCGAGAAGGTTGAAGAAGCCGCGCAACGACAGTAATATCGCTGCACCTTCCAAAACCTTCGCGGAAGCCACCGTGAGACACCTCAAGGTTGTCAAAGAGAGCGTGTGTTCGGCCTACACCTGCCAATAGGCAGGAGATGTCTTCTAGTGACCTGTCCACCTTCCTGGAAAGGACAGGATAGACGATGACCTAGGAGGACAACTCCTCGGGAAGATGTACAATGGGTCACATGTGGCGTAAGTGCCACATCATCATCAAGGCTCTACTCAAACAGTTTGAGTAGAGCCTTGACGATGATAGCACGACCAGCTGCCGAAAGCGCTCGCATATAATTAAATAGGAGTTATAAAGCTTCAAGTCCTGGTTCCAGTTAGAAGACCTGGAATTCCCACAAATGTGCGGTTGACTTCGTCGTATGTTGTGTTTCCTGCTTGCGGCAAACAAGTGTTGCCGATCTTTACACTTGGCTGCACCGCGCTGATGAGGCCAATAACCAGAAACACGTGTTCACGGTTTGCCTCCTTTTTGGAGGCAAGAATTGTTTCATTTTTGATTTGTATCATACACACTCGATGAAATCTTTATCTGTATTTATATCCTGGACCCGGATGTCACGCAGGTAACTATAGCTGCCTATGTGGTCATGTTAGATGTAGCCTGGGAGTTCTAGGTCTTCTAACGGGTACCACAAATGTGCGGTTGGCTCCTATTGTTGTTGTTGACTCCGTCGTATGTGTTGTTTCCTGCTTTCGGCAAACAAGTGTTGCACATCTTTACACTTGGCTTCATTGCCCTGATGAGGTCAATGGCCAAAAACACGTGTCTGCGGTTTGTACGCGAATTGTTTCTTTTTTGATTTGTATCATACACACTCGATGAAATCATAAACTATTGTAACCGTCAGCTACTGTTCGAATATTTTTCGAAATGCCCTTCTTTCCATCAAGAAAAATGTGATATGTTAGAATCTTACTTGGTTTGCCACAAAATTAGCGTAAGAGCACTCCAAAAATACAGCAATTCGTTCCCCGATCGATTACCTAATCGACGTTTTTTGCTGTGCTTCATCGTCGATTCAGGAACAATGAAAAAGTTTTTGAGAAGAGGAGAACTAAAAAACGTTTTGTAATATCTGAAGATACAGAAATTAACGTTTTAGCCTACTTTGAGGTAAATCCAAATAATTCCATGATATTTATCTGGTCTGTTTTTCAACGAATTCTGAAGAAAGATATGATTTCTCCTTATAAGTTAAGACCAGTGCAAACACTAGAACCTGTTGACCCTGAGAGACGATTGAGGTTTTGTCGATGGTTTATGAATAAATGCAGACAAAATCCAAACTTATATACAAATATTATATGGAGCGATGAGGCTGATTTTTCAAATTGTGGAATGTATAGTATTTTCATTATTAACGTAGACAAAATCTATTCTAGCCCATCCCCACAATCCGCAAAGATGATTTAGTATTAATATTTGGTGTGGTCTATTTAGAGGCAGAATTATTGGTCCATTTCTCTACCACGGTTCTTAGAATGGACCCCGTTACATTAATTTATTAACAATAGTGTTGAGAAAGTTTTTCGAAGATTTTGATTTGGAGGATGATCTATTTTCAGCAGGATGTTGCATCAGCACATAATTTCAGTGGCGTAAAAATAATGTTGCGAGACTGTTTTGGAAACAGATGGATTGCTACAAACGGTCCAGTTAAGTAGCCACCTCGTTCACCAGACATAACAGCTCTAGATTTTTATTTTTGGGGATTTCTGAAAAATGAAGTATACCAAATTGAACATGATAATGTAGATTAACTGAGAAATTATATTAAAACTATAATAAATAGTGTTGATGAGCGAATAGTGTTGAAAGCAANCGTCTTACCTTTTATTTATTTACTCATACCACTTTATATTTCAAATTTTAAATTGTATTCATTAGTATTCAAATTTTAAATTGTATTCATTAGTATTCAAATTTCTGCAGACCCCACGCACAGGTATATCCTTCTGTGGGAATTCTATATTTATTTGGAAATTGACTCGTACAAATTGTATCATTGAACAATGTATTTTTGCCAATAAATATTATTATTATTATATATGAATACAGATTCATTTCATACAAGTTGGAATAACAACAACAGATTTTTCATCGTGAATAACAATAAAAACACCTCTGGAAAGTTTCATGCGAATTCCAGAGTTCCGCAGGGATCTGATCTGAGACCTCTGTTGTTTTTACTATTGAAATTGATGATTTACCATCATATATTGAGTATTCTGAGTGTGCTTTTTGCAAACGACCTGAAAATATTCAGGCACATACAAACTGTGTAATGCTACAAAAAATATTAGTGGAATAACAGAGTGGAGTAATAACAATGAATCATATTTCAATATGAAAAAATGATCATCAACTTTGAATATCACATGAATAGAGAAGTCTGATTGCGGAAAATGAGGTTGGGGATTCAGCAATAACTCATAACAATGTCTTTTCTTTCACAAATCATAGTTAGGAATGCAAATCGTGTGATAGATTTTCTGATCAGGCAATCTCACAGTTGAATAGTATTAAACTGTTCAATAACATCTGAGTATAAGATCCAAACTTGAGTTGGCATCTGTAATATGGTCTGGAGAGCACATAACAATTCGGAAAAAAGTGAAAAAATACAAAATAAATTCCTAACGACAAAACGATTCGTTGAACACAACTGACAAATGACATTTCATATTCAACGACCAACAAGAAGTCTATCTCACCACTGTTGAATTTATTTTAATGAAAAATTTACTAGAATTAGCCGAATGATAAGTAGCAATAGTTTTATCTGTAGCAATAATTGTATCTGCTTTGTACCTGTTGGCTACTCGATCATAAAACTACTTGTTTACCAATTAGTAATATCTAACGAGTTAGGAATTACACGTTAAAAGGTAAGACCTCGTTGATCCTTAGCTCGCACAAGTTTCGACTTCTGAGGGTTGTTGTTCGTAGGGATGCGACAGCTGGTTAACGTAAAAACATATCTTAAACAGTTTTTTTTTATTTATAAAAGTCGAAAATGTGCATGAATTGCATTATGAATTAGTGTAGAGAACCAGTCCAACTGAAGAAACTATTGTTGTAGTGAAACGCGTATTGGAAATAAAGTCCATATCGTGGACATTCGTAATTACTATCATGAGTAGTGTTATTGCATATACAGTTCTGGTTGTAATAACAAATCGGGATCATGTTATTGAAAATTCATTTTATTTGTGTTTGTAATTTTTGATCCATGTAACTAGGGCATTAGGTTTGTATGAACAAATGAATAGATGAATAAATGAATAGTAGTGCAAATTCCATTGTCCTCGTATAGTCTGTATCTGCATTTCAAGTTCACGGCAGTTCAGAACGAGACAGCCGATACTACTGAAAACCTCACCTAACTCTGTAAATACGAATACCCGATGGAGTGACCACACCAGGGAGCAGATTATTTATTTGTTTACGGCCGTTTCGGCTCGTCTTCATCCACCCTCTTCGCGTGAATCACTTTGTCACTAATAAAAAAGTCATATTTTAAATCGAACTGCTGAATCGGCCCAATAGCTGCCATATACATGAGAATATATAAATGTTTCAGCTAATTTCATTTGATGACTTATTTGTTGGATGAGTTACAGAAATTATGTGCTCGTGAAAACCCCCAATGGATTTCTAGTTTGGTTCATGTATTTCGTTCAGTGAAAATTGTATAATTGCCATCAAGGAAGGTTTTAATAATCTCATCAAGTAACGGGTCAGTGTATTCATGTAGTGAAAACTACATAATTTCAGATAAAATATGGTTTTATTTTTTATAACCTCAAAAGAAACGTGTGTGTTTTTTTGATTTCACAGTAAGGATTTTATTTTCAATACGGAATATTGTTCGAATATTTGAAGAAAATTGAAGCGATCATTTCTAGTCAAAATATTTTTTTATGTGTTTTTGTTGAACTGTCCAGTTATTATAGTTTTAGGAAATCAACTCATTCAAAAATTGGTTGGTATCGGTAATAACTGTTTTCGTGTTCCTTTCGAGTTTCTGTTGGTTTGAAAAAATGACTAGGAATATTATGAACTGACCAAATAATTCACTGAAAAGAAAATATTTGTAGTTTTTGAAAAACGAAGGAAATTTGCTTCTTTATAAATATATAAAAAACAAAATATTTTTCAACACAAATTGGAAAAAAATCGACCGAAACAACTACTTTCAAAAATCACTTTCTCTTATTCAGTTCGTATAACGACAATTTGTGAAGAAAGTGAATGTGATATTGTACACCTGAAACATACAAGTGTAAAAAAAGTGAAGATAAGGTATCAGTCTGGTAGTAAGTAACAATAAGACAATAACAAAATACTAGTAATTAATCAATTGATTCTCATTACGAAAGGTAATGATTAGTGTAAATATATATGAAACATTAACATCTAAGAGTAGTTTCAGTTATAACCTGATGATGATAACTTGGTTAGGGAAACGCGCGTCGAGAGACAGTATGTTCGTTCTGGAGTGGAAAAAGTGTTATCCATAGATTCATTTCATGCCGGAGGTTCCAAGTCCACTGATCAACATGAATGTGTATCGATGAAAAATTCAACTTACAAACTCTAGGTGGACCTTCAGAAGTTTTGGATGAAAACACTGGTATTCATTTTCCCATCATTATCGTTTGGAATATCCCGCCACTTGGCGGGAGAAATCAACCCCATCACATTTACCTTTCGTGAAAATCAACTAGTTACTTAAAATAGCTGAAGGAATTAGCTTTATTGAAAGAGATGTATGTATATTCCAGATATATTAGTTTTTATGAAGTAGAGAACTTCCATAGATGAATAAAAATAAAATATATCATTGAAGACTTTCACATGTATCTTGTACAGGAGTTTCTTTCGGATACAAATCGAAAGAAAAAAAATCCATCCGAAGCAACTGCTTTCGTTCATGAATAATAAATTACACGGAATAATATAAAATATTCTGGTGAAATTCAATGTCCATTGTCAAAACTTTCATCAACCGGGCTCTGCCCTCAACTGGCTTACCAACTCTAAATACTTTTATACCAGTTGAGTCCACATTATAATCTTCAAGTAGGTCTTTTACACTGTTTGTATCTTTTTCTTTCCTATCAATGCCCCTTTCCGCTGCTGCCTCTCTGATCTTGGCAATCATAATATTGGATGACCTTTTTTGGCGCTCCACCATTTCAGATATAAATTCTTCACATTCTTCTCCAATGGAAACTTTATTCTTGAGGTTATTCATATTTTTTTCAACAGTGTTCAGTCTCTCCTCTGCCTTTTTAAATTTTACTATCATTCTGAAAACATTGTTCACATTCATCACAGAGAAACATGAGTTTTCTTCCGTTTTTTAGCTCTAGGCATTTAATCTCTGAAGCAGTAAGTTTTGCACAAACAACACAAATGAGAGCCTTACAACAGTCACACGGAAATATTAAAGTGGAATTGGATTCTTTTTTATTGCATTTCACACACTTTCTCATTTTTAACCTGACACCGACCCTGGCTTGTTTTTATCCAGATGTTCACTTGTATGTTTTTTATTCACTGCTGGCTGATTTTCGTCTTAATTTTATCTGCACAATTCACAAAATTCACTGAATTAAGTACATAGTGCGGACAAATCAAGTGATGGACATATAATTTGATTAACTATATGGATACTTTATGTATTTCTGCGTTGTTTGATACCACTTTCAAATATATATGAACTGTTTAATCAACACCAAATTCATTAACATGTAGACAAATTTAAAGTAGACTTTTCTGCGAGGGTATCACGAACTGAACAATAATAATACTAGTATTTTTCGTTCGTTATTGTTTAAGGCTTTTTTGTTTTTGAATTATTTTCAACTTTTCATTTCGATGTTCTTCAAAAGCGTGTTTTTTAGTTTTTTAAAGTATATTTATTTTTAATTTTTCAGTTTCGTATGCTATAAAAGCGTGTTTTTTAGTCTTTTTAAACTATATTTATTTTATCTAAACTTTGGGATCAATCAGCCGTGTATTGTTTACAAAAATGACTATTGATATTTTCCGATACCAGAGAGGGAGCCTGAAAATCAGCTACCAAGCCCAAGGCAGCAGGCGCGCAAAAGAGAGTTACAAATAAGGCAACAGGCGCGCGTGTTAATGAAAATAATCTTTTTTTCAAATGAAGAAATACATGAATTATATCAAGGAGGTTACGTTACAGCGCCATCTGCCCGCGAATAGTTCAAGCAATACTGTCGATATATCAAGGAGGTTACGTACAGCGCCATCTGCCCGCGAATAGTTCAAGCAATACTGTCGATATATCAAGAAGGTTACGTACAGCGCCATCTGCCCGCGAATTTATCAAGCAATATTGTCGAAAATTCTGTCTAATACAGATCCCGAGCTTGAGAGTTACAAACATACATACATACAGGTGGAGCTAATATAAAACAAGACTTTTGGTGAGTTGCGCCACCCCTTACCCGAGCAACTGGTGCAATACTGGATCGGTAGCTCAGGCGCACCCAGGAGAAAGAACACTACTTTCCCTCCGGTGTCGGATGTGGTTCTGCAGGGATAACCATCTGATAGATCCAAAACTTGGTTCCTGGTAATCAAGGTAGGGACCTTCACAATCGAGTCGCTTGGTGGAGTCAGACCTAAGATTACTTTGGCCAGGCAACACGCGTCTCGTATCCAATATGTGATGGCTTACAGGCCTTTCACGCCCGCAGTGCGGCGAATATTCGCCAAATCACGACGTATCCATCACCCTTTGAGTCAAGGCATGCTACTGACCACCAAACAGCACTGCCTTGATAATATTCGAACGGATATATGAACAGAGAAACTCGAAGAGAAGAGTCGCTGGATTCAAAGAGAACCTGCTCTATAGATGAATCTATAGATATTCAACACACGACTCGATACAGTATGAAAGTATTTTCTTTATGGCATGGGTTGATTACTGCAAATCATTTGATACAACATCGCATGATCTCATCTTGCATTTACACAAATGCCTTGCGGTACTCGACATAATATTGAGATGCTTTGAACAACTGATACAACTCTGGCGGAATCGCTCCACCATAACATCTGGTCAGACTGGAGTCAAAACAGAGAGACCAGAGAGACGTATACTCACCTTGGAGTGGTACAACGCCACTCATAAGAGTAACAGCAGTGGAGAACTGTGTCTCCGCGGCAAGTATCAGCACAAACTCCGACAGATCCAGTCATAGGAAGTGTCGGGAAAGAGCAAAGTTGCTGCTGTGAATATGCTTGCCATTCCAATCTCACTCTACTCGTTTGGAGTGATGGAATGGACCCGAGAAGCTGTAACAATTCGACGTAAAGAGCCAAAAAATTATGCATCTCCATAGGAGTTTGCTTCCCAAATCATCCGTTCCACAGATGTGCCTCCCCTGACAAAAAAAAAGCCGTGGACTTCTGAGTTTGGAGTGTCTATATAATAGAACGGTACTGTATAAAGCCTGTGAATTAATCAGGAGTTTGGATCATATTCTTTACATGGTATGCGAGCATGAGATAGCAGAAATTGAAGCGTTTCTCTTTAGAACAGCTGCCCGAGTGGCTGATGAACTGGGTTTGGTTTGCAACACTAAACGGGGTGATTACAACTCCGAAACCAAGTTGAAACCCTTCCAGCAGAAGGGCCATATAAAATCCGTAGAGATCACTTCACTCTTGCGCCCCACAAGGATGAGCCAATGCATGAGGTCTTCATCAACAACGTTGAATACCTCGGCTTATCAAATTGCCTGACGTTCGTTCTCCCCAGGACGAGTGGGCTAAGGTCGGAAACTGAGGGGTTTTTACCGTCTACCGTAGTCGTGTGATTGATATGAAGATATGTAGTGATTCGAGTGGAAAATCGGTTGACATCAGAAGACATTTTTGACTTATGGTAAAGATGTTCCGATTTTCGGGACCTTGATACTCTGTGTGCTACTACAGAGCTGAGTGCTTTCATTCTGAGTCATCTGGAATGTTCCAATCTATTTGAAATATGATCATATTAACGAATTTCATCGAAAAATCGTGAGTCCAAGTTTTGTATCCGCTGCAACAGGTGAGAATCACAATTCAGAAGTGCTGGACCATATAAACTATCGCAATAAGAAATAATGATAAAACGAGACTCTCGCAAAGTTTCATTTTGAGCTTAGTGGAAAGTATGTCTCTGTTGGGATATAATTGTCTAAGAATATCATAAAAGTGTTGGCAAAGGTAACTGACGTGCCTGGAGAATATTAATTCGGAGTCGAAATGGCCTGGCAACATTGGCCGTTTTTGTGTGGCTCGACTTCGTGCTTTTTGTTCTCTTCAACAAAAAATTCTGTCCATAAGTTTCCAATATTCACTAATGATTTCGTTTGTTCACTACATAATCAATACTCCTTGAAATTTTTTGAGACTTGGCTGATATTTTGAGATTATACAATGCACAATAACATTTCATGCACAACTGAAAAAAAATATTGTGCGGTTTTGTGAAGTAAACTTTTCTTATGAAATTTCATCGATAACTTATATACACAACTGGAAAAACTGGTGAGCTGTTTTGTCAAGTGGAGTTTTCATATGAAAATATCAAAATAACGTGTTTTTCAATGAAATCAATATTTCTTCTTCACTTGTACTTGTTGGTTCCTGAATATGTGTATCAAGATTCGATTCTACATATATATTGAGAAGTCATCCACTCAGTTATTCATATTTCAAAAATGTACTGTCGGTTATATTATTGAAAAAACACTTCATTTTGAGATTTTCACTAAACAGTTTTACAAAAACGCGACACGTATTTAGCCATACAATGGCTTCTTCGGCAGTGTCTTTACTAACTAAATTCTTTACATTTAATGGTGAATATATTATTGCCTAATAATTTCTTAATTTTCTGTACCTGAATTTCATGTACCTGGGTTTTATCTAGCCATTTAAGGTACTGAGTGTATCTGTCTTTGTAGTGAATTAAATGACTTGAGCTTATGTACAAGTTTCCACATATGAAAAGATATTTAGTAACGGGAACTTTCAAATTCTATTTAGTCATTCAGTAAATTACATGAATTCTCAAATGTATTTATTTCCAGACATTCCAGAAGTTTGAGTTTCAGAATATAACACCTCGTATTCATGATTGAATTCATGTCCTGTTGCTAAAATGTGGTTCTCGGATGTGGAATTGGGCTTTCTAATTATATACTTTTAAAGATTCCCACATTTTTTTGTATCAAGATGGAGTAGTGGAAGGCCAAAAACTTTCTTTCCCAAAAAGTTTTTCCTGTTTGGCCAATATACAGTTTTGGATAAAAACCACCAGTATCCGACACCTAAGTTATTGTTTTTAATGAATTAGTCGTTCTGTAAGCTATGTCTGCGCATTCTTATTTCGAAAAACGGGCGATATTATTGGTGGATTTACCCAAATATGACAATGTACTATAGCTGACGTTATTGTATTTTGGATTTGGGCAGACCTGATCTATGGCTTGCTTTTGAAGTTTTTTGAAAAGAATGAAGTCGACAATATCTACCTTATAACCGTTGTTGACCGCGATTTGTTTAATGAAACACGGCTCTCTCTGGAATTACTCTCCGACAGTGGAATATTCAAACGAATAAGCAAACTATTGAAGGCAGCTACTTAATGCTGGTAATAGTGACTGGATGGATCAAGTGTGGCAATATCTGTATAAGATGGTTTGTGGAAATTGCAAAATCGTCTTTATTATTAACTCATCAAGTATCGGCCAATTCCATCATATATCTGTCAGTTATAATTAGTTACAAATGCAAACATTTTTTTGGCAACGTTAAAAACGTTCAAGTTTAGAATTTTCATCATTGTACATTATGAAATTTTTAAGCGTTCAAAACAACAGCCTGTCTAGTTGAATCCGCAGGGTCAACCATCCCCTTCGATACATATCCATAAAAAAGCTTTAAAATAATGCGCTCTGACGGAATTCAATAACATCTACAAGTTACGAGTTAACGCTCTGCAAACGATATTCCATAAAATAACATAAAACTGAAGCTTGGAACTTTTTACTTTGTAGACAGAATAAGACAGTAACCAAATCCTGGAATAAATTTATGTCATAAATATCGAATGCGACACGTTCATAATAGATATTTTCAAATTATTGATAGCAGGATGAATTGTAACGAGGGATTGAGAATCCAATTGTACGGGGTAGTAGTGAAAAGTGTAGTTATATCTAGTATTCATCAATGAAGTAAAGTTGAATAAAACGTGAATAATTTCTAAATTGTTGAATTCCCCTTCATCACTATTGTCATATCATTTTCACTGATAGAAATATGATGAAGAATTAATTACTGAACAACCCTTTGAATACCGGATCCATTCAGGGTAGATTTCTGTGAGTATATTTAAAGTCCATACTATGTAAAGGTGTCTACATTTTCATAATCTATCGAATTAGAAGAAACAGCACACTTTTATACGCATCATATTCTATATTTCAACTGCAGGTGTTCTCCAAATATGAATCATGTCTTCATTCCGCGTCTAATCCATCTAGAGTGGTGTCTGTTCAGAAATAACACAATAATTCATGGTAGAATCAGAATCATCATGATAAGAAGAGTATTATTATCATAATTATCCAATATCACTATATCTTTTGTATACTTTATATTATGATTAAATCCGCCAATAATTGTTCATGAGCTTGCTTTCCAAAAAACTATATTATATTCCTAATATAATTTTTTTTTATTCCAGTCTTTTGTATTGCATTTTGAAATTGAAAAAAAAATTGGTATGAAACTCGCTTTGCCTGATGAAAATCTGGGAGGTGAATACACTTCTCCATCCCAATCAGCGAAATTGTTTTATAATTTCATGGTGCTGCAACAGTTTCTTTTTGATGGTATTCTATAATTCCTTTCAAAATGCTTATCAATTATATTAGATGTGCCGTTAGATGAACACAAAACAGTTGTAAACAATAAAAGTGTTTTATAAATTTGTCATAGAAACGTTTATACAATAAAATTGAAAAACTGTTATAAAATAGTCGCGAAATTATCGCAGTAACGATTTTACAAATAACTCATAAAACATATTTTCCTTCAAAGGTAAATTGTTTTGTGGCAGTTTTATAGTACTTTTCTGTAAGGTTTGTATAATTTTTATAAAACTATTTCAAGCTTATTTCATAACTGCTTCCGGAAGCTTTAATGAAATTATTCCATTGAAATGCTTCCAAACACAATTTTGTTCTCATTACCATATCATCACTTCAATTATAATTTCCCAACTATTTTATAGCAAGGTATATTTATTACAATTTCAAAACAATAAAATAACTGTTATAAAATCGAATTGCTTCTACAAAAACAATCTAATTGATACAGTTTATTGTATGATTTTCACTATAAAAGGGTTTTACAAAAACCGCGACATGTGTTTCGCTATACAATAGCTTCCTCAAGCGCATAAAGTTCATGCCTCAAGTTTACGCTTGATTGATTTCAGAGGTCGTGTAATAGAGTATAATTTGTCAAATTTATTTTACTAACATCTTAATACCTAATAATGTCATGTAATATTGGTAATTGAAAAAAAAAATATAGAAAGTGGTGCGTTTTAGACGGAGACCCACGTAACCTAATGCTTCAATTTTGTTTTTGCTAAAAACAGGAAAAGGTTAATTAACATCCGTCGTTTCAAGTAGAGCGCCATGTATATATACCTTCAAATCACTAGCTCAAAACTGCTTCGAAATTCAGCCTTTATAATCGATGCTTCTCAGCCAAAACATCCCGACAGATAATATTTATCCAAACTATACGTGATAAATCCTATATTCATACAAGCACTTTTGTGCTTTGTATGGTTTTATAAGTGGAAGGTAAAATTATTGAACTGAGTTCCACCTTTCTATTTGTTAGTTATTAGTTGGTAACATATCTATTATATTTTGCCAGTGTCCAATACAAAATTATTTCTTGCGCCGTGAAAAAATATTTCGAACACTTTTTCATTTCATCGTTATCGTTTTAGTTTGCATTATATTTTATAACGCTCATTTGGAACTACTGAAAAAGTCTCATGAAACTGTGTTTCAATTATTTTATAAGTATCTTCACAAAAGTACTTTTCATGAGTGTGAGAAAAATTTTATCGTAACTGCCGAAATGTTTATGAAACTGTTTCGAAGTGATTGTAAAAGGCCTTACAAAATAATAGTACAGACTATAAATTTTTATAAAACGGTACCAATTCCCTACACATTTGAAACATTTCTGGTAGAAATACAGTTTTATAATTTGTTGTTCCGAAAAGTTTTCGCAACTATTATAAAATATAAAATTGCTAGTTGGGATACTTCTCCCGTAGAATATGAAATTCATGCTCATATCTCACTTTCATCAGTTGAAATGGAAAGATGGTGAAAAAAAAAGATAAAGAATTGAAACAACAGAAATTCCAATTGATTGGTATTGGGAAATATAAGTGACGAAGTCACTCAAGAATTGGCATAATCTCTTATATTTGAATGTAGATGACGAAATTGAACATACGAGTATAGATTCAGGACTGTTGAATAATCACATATCACAAAAAATAAATAAAGTCTTCGTGACGTAGCACTGTTCTGAAAAATTTCATGAAAAAATTCACCTGGCCGATTATGGACAAAAATTCAAATTGAAAATTACTAATACTGTATAATTTCCACTTCAAATCTCATTGTACTTATAGTACTCTTTTAGGTTAGTGAGTATAATTTCCTTAGCCGGCAGTCTGTCTGTTCGAAAATATTGTTAAAGTAGGCCCAGTTTGGCATCACGCTGATGGCTATTCCATATCTGAAATCTACGTGTACTCTTTGATTTCAACAACGCCAAAAATTTCAAATTTGCTGAAATTAATAAATTATATTATACAGCTCAATCAATACATTCAATAAAAGCCTAATTGCTTGCTCTCTGTACATATAAACTTCATGAGAAAAATTCTAGTGGGTCTTCATCATTGCAATAGAACCTAACAGTTAGATTTTTTTGTAAATACATTCTTAGGCGCTAATCTCAAAAACGACTCACTCAACATTTGTATTTGATTTATTTGAGTCATATTATGAATGAAAGGATATATCGATTTGAAGAATCATGTCTAACATTCACTGGAAAAGAAAAACTATATAATTACTGTTTAGTTGATCTGGCTGAAACTTTAGTTGACCATTGAATATAGTTCGTCAAACGATTTTTCATTAATCGAAGATAGGAAACGCATGAGAACTTTTCGCTGTCAGAAAATCTAGTAAGACTCAAAAATTGAAGTCAACGCAATCAACGTCGCGGCCTACCGAGGAAGCTACGGTGTGATCGAAACGTGGGAAAGTTTTGATTTTGTGAACCTATAGAATAAGAAAGATATCTTTTGAATTATTTCTGTTATATTTCGAATAGATTAGGCAGCGTTGTCAATGGAATTTCTAAAGGAAATATTTCTGCCCCTAACTGTAGTTTTTGAGCTCATCTCGTTCAGACAAATAGATAAACAGGCACGATGGGTTGGATACTTTAGAATATATAAACCTAACTACTTTTTTGCGTGAGGCAAACATTGAGAAATTCCCAATTGTTGCAGATATCGAAAATTCAGCTGGGAGAACTGAATGTAGTCTATCAGATCATACCAGAGCCTGAAAACCTTGAATCCATTATCTTTCACAAGAATTCCACGCCAAATTTTTCGTACGCCATTTTACACAGTGCATTCACCAATATTTATTAGTGCTAGTAGTACTTAATATCTGTGACCGTTAATACTATTCATCTTATAGTGCAACAAACTACCGTGCAAGTTCTTTATCGTCATGACGTAGGATCTTGAATAAACAGGCCAGTTTTTCAGCTGATCCTACTATAGCTGCTTCGGAAACGGAAAGACCTACGAGATCGGTGAAATCGGACAAATGTTTCCTTTTTTGGGGGACTGATAATCTCTTTTCAGATCGAGAATATCAGCTGTTGTTTTTTAAATATTAGCCAAAATCTAGAATTGTCGAAATTTGTTTTTTGGCAGGGAAACTTTCATTACTGTTTCATATATGATTCATTCCAATTTGCAGTGCAACGTTTTGTTCATTAGATTCTATAATCATTTTTTTTTCAATATGGTAGCTTTCGGCAAACAAGTGTTGCCCACCTTTACACTTGGCTGCACCGCGCTGATGAGGCCAATAGCCAGAAAGACGTGTCCGCAGTTTGCCCCCCTTTTTGGATATATGGAGTTTACGTACATTTGTTTTTACAGTGGCTTCAAAAGTTCGTATTTTAAAAAAAGAGTTGATGATGAAATCCAATGAACGGAACGTCGCATTGCAAATGCTTTCATATCAGATGTTAACAAATACGAAACAGTATTGGAAGTTCTTCTGGTTTTTTTATATCATTCGAAATGGAGGCGGTAGAACCAAAAAACGAAATTCAACAATTATACTTTTTGGCGAACATTCCAAAACAACCACTTATAGTCTCGATCTGAAAATAGATTATTCTAGTTTCCCTGTACAATTCAACCGACCTTGTAGGTCTTACAGTTTCCTAAATAACAATAGTAGTATCGGCTAAACACTGCCTGTATATTTAACTCAGTTTTTCATTACGGCTCCTCCGCCAAATGTTAGACTTCCAGAATAAATTCCTCGAAACCATAAAAATCGAATAATCATCTTAATTTCATAATTTGATTCGACAAAACTTTTTTCAACAAATTAACAATAACTCAGGTTCATGTGGTCAGTACTGTAACATTCTATTTGTAAAAATTTCATTGATCCCCGCGCGAGCCTCAACAAAATTCGGCGAGAACACTAACATCGACTATTTTAACCCTAAGTTTAGGGTGTGGGGTGAGGCAAAAAGGGGATTCGAATGCGATGCGGCTCCTGCCCTAAAGAAGGAAGACATTTCGACCTCATCATAATTGCCTATTATGTGAATTCAGGCCAATAAATCAAATGAAAAATATGCGCTTTTTAAATTGCTCTTTGAATTCATATCGGGAGTTTTTCCGTATTTCACGCTAATTTTAAAGCTGTTTAGGACCGCTGAAAGTGTTTATGATGAAATGAATCATTCTTGAAGGACTTGTTTTCGTGAATAATATAACGATTTAGAGTTTCACTTGGTACGCTTTTTTTCAAATTTCAAATAATTTTGAAGTTTTTGTATTTGAATCGTTCTTAAATCTTCAAGACACTCGTAAATATCAATTCATTAACCACCATAATGAAACATAGTCCAGTCAGTCATTCAAGAAAAACTATCTGATATTATTCCNAAAGAAAAAAAATCCATCCGAAGCAACTGCTTTCGTTCATGAATAATAAATTACACGGAATAATATAAAATATTCTGGTGAAATTCAATGTCCATTGTCAAAAATAGCTGTTAAATTGATATTTTTATTTATTCCCCGGAAGTTTCTTACTCTCTTTATGTTGATGGAGAATTCAGAAACCCAATACATTCTCAAATATAGATTTCAATATTTATATCGTGCTTTTTCTTCAAATAACATTTCTCTGAAATGAATAATCTTCAGTCTTTCCCCCTATTTTAAAATTAATTCTAACACATTTCAGTTGACATAATATTCAATAGTTCAATAGCGAAGTAGTAATATGGAAGAATGCTCAAAAAAGGGTTTAAATGCTTCTCAAGAAATACCCAGTATATAGCAGTGGATAACTCTTCATCTCATCTAATTTCGAAATCATCTCGAGACATAAGCAAAATAAAAACGCTCCCGTAAATGCAGGAACACCGCAAAGAGAAGCAGAAACGCTTTTTGTGGCGTCGTCCTCGAGAATGATTTGGCGGGGTATTTGTCGGTTTATTAGAAGGCGCGGGAAGGCCAGACCTGGGGGATGGGAATGGGGAGCGCTGCATCTGGAAGACGTGGACCTCCGGGGAGGTGGCAAAGTGGAGGTGTCAGTGTTGCGCGGAGCGGCTGGCTAGAGTCCGCCCGCCGCCGTATTGCCGGCAACCGGCAACGCTATAGATATACACACATACAAACAACACAAAGTGCACCGGCGCATCTAGGAGCGCGCCGACCGCCTACGTTTTCGTCCTAGCATCTCAGCGACTTCAATGACCCTTTTGCGCAACAACACAACTAACTCTTGTTCTTTCTAGCGAAAAAGAAATAATTAATAGAGGCTGTTACCGTTTATGTGTTTAGTTGTGTTTAGGTGTTGTTCTGTGAGTGTTGTGTTTACCGCCACCGATGAAGTATTGCGAAACTCGAATGCTGGCTTCCTTCGCCCAGGTACAATACTATTTTTAAGTTATTTAGGCATCTATTTGCATGTTTTCGTTATTTTTTTCGATGGAACGAAATATAGAAAAAATCTGCGATGAAAAAATTATTCATCCACATTTGTACGTGATTGTAGATCAACATATTTCTAGAGCATGAATCGTATTGTTGTAAGAACAGATTTTATTGTGAATACGATGAATGTCACGTAGATATAGGTCACTTTGACATGAAAAAAATATCGACAAGGTGCATTCCTTGAAATCAGAGTGTGAGTGTAACAAGAAATATCAAATATTATTATTTCATCATCAGTCACGATACGATATGCATGTTTCATGACATGAGTAATACAGAAATATTTATTAAATAAAAAATACCAAGATATATTCTCCAGTTCAGGTAGTTTCGTTCTGAATCGGGTTCAGTTATCAAAGATTTGTGGTTCATATTCCAACCTACTTCATCAAAACAATATATAATATATTTTTTTCAGAATCGTATTCATGGTTAGCGTCTATAGATGAAACGTTCACTAACTCACGACTCGTTTTTGAAAAATATTAGTCACTGAGGTTTCCAGAAGTCATTTTTCATCAAAGTAATGGAACGGATATTTTTTATCCTTATTCATACATTGAAATAATTTCAGATAGGTATCGTTTTTTGATACAAGAAAACACAAAAATTTCAGATTATTGTTAATATTCGAAAAAGTAGTCCCATCTATATTCAAGAGAAAAAATATTTCANAGTGCTTTCATCAGTTGAAACTAGAATATTCCGCTTTCAAGTTACGATGTTGAAACTTTGATAACTGAGAGGTATATTGTTTCTGAACAGTTTTAAAGTTTCTAAGTCATGAAAATGTGTTTGTTGGTCGTTATGGTTCCATTTGATTCATAATAATTTAATGATGATTTAGTTTTTGAAAATAAATACAGAAATAGCTTTGAGAACTGCACCTTTTCGACTGGAAGAAGTCGAAACTGTTACATTTTACGAAAAGGGATTAATCAAACTTGTAATTTTTCCTAAATCAACAGATAAATCTAGAAGCATTCGTGGACAAACGTATTGAGTAATAATGCAAAATATTCTAAATATCGATACTTTTTCATAATTTTTTTTCGAAAACATCACAATGATATGATCACAGATCTGTCTGAAATCTGAACATTTTTTTCTGAACTCTACGAATGAATCAACTATGAATTGAATATCATTACTAAATCTTGAAAAAAATGAAAATATGTAATTTTTCATATAACGGATATTCCCAATAACATAATAGAAAAAAATTCTATAATATCACATAGAATTTTTGATTTCTTATATCAAATCTTCAATTAACTTTACTTTTGGTCTTGTGAAAGTTTATATTGAGATTGCAGATGTTTACTCAAGGAAAAATAAAACACAAATATATATTTTTTAATCACAACATCTGTTAATATCGAAAGGTCACAGAAAATTTGCACGAAATTTTACGTCATGCCAATATAGTAAACCTTTGAAATAATTTTGTTTGAAGAAGCGATGCATTTCGTCAGAAAAACAATAACCAACCTTCTTTGGTATAGAAAAGCAAAACAATTGAAGTTCACAACAATATTGTTGCCGAATTCTTCCAAATAAAGTTTTGTAACATAAATAAATAAATGGAAAGTTATTCAATGTCTAGATGAATTTGGGTCATTGTATTCATTCAAAAAAATTAAATCAACTATTTGGAGAGAGCGTCCAAAGCAAACGACGCGTCGCCCGTTATTGCAAATTTTCTATTCCAATATTTTGAGCTCAGTTTGTATTTAGTAATTAAATGAAATTCAATAGTTGATATTTACTCATTTGAAAGCTATTTATACGTACAATTGAAAAATATTTGGATTATTGTTAAAATGCTGTAGCAAGTATAAATAATAATAACATATAATTCACATTAAATACATTGTGCGATATGATTTGGTTAAATCAACTGCCTCCGGCCGAGAAAAGTCTATATATTCATTTGGATCCTGAACAAATTTTGGATTGGAAATGCGATTTTAAAAGCTACGACCTAAAATTATTGAATTTGGCTTAATGAAATATTTGGGACTCACTCAAATCTTACCTCAAAGTCTAGAAGAATAGTATTTCAAAAAAGTGAAGAAACAACTGCAAATTATCGTTTTCGAATGTGGATGATCACTTTGTTCACTTGTTGAACAATATTATTTCAACTTGAGTATAAAATGAATAATTAAAGTAATAATTATCTCCATATGTCTTCTCTATGACTCATCTCCTGATCTTGAGGTTAGTTGCTGAAATATATCAAAGAATCACAAGCCTTTATGATCATACCAAAATCGCAACCATGAGCCTGATATATTTTTGCGATTATTTTGTAAATTTCAAATAAACATATTCAGATAATCAAGCTCACAGGCCCAATTCAGTCATCCACGATTTGAAATCACCCCTTCTCACTCGAAATTCGAAATACTCATGAAACAACTGTGAAACACCCTTCAAAATCGGTGGATAAAACGTGCCGTCGGGACGTCGAGCGACGCTAGCACAGCGGCAGCCCAAGCTCAACTGAATCTCGACCACCCTCACAGTAAAAGCTTACACGGTTGTATACTATATATAGCATCAAAATATACACGTAAACACTGCCCCAATTCCCATCTCTCGTCTCGACACATCTTCAAAGGGGACGGGAGAGAGAAAGCGCTTAACTTTGGAAATTAGCCGGAAATGGGAAAGGGCTGAAAGGAGTAAATTATGTGAAAATTTTTCAGTGGCGTTAAATTGTTTCTGTTTGAGATTTAACGCTGTTGATAGATTTCGATGGAAACAGCGTAGATTGAGGTTGTGTGATTTTATATGAGTTTTTGTCAATGATGACAATGAGGTCATTTTCCAGTTACATTCAACGGAAATCAAGTTCATGGAAAGTATTTTACAACTCAAATTTTTCAAATCAGTTAATCACAACTGTCACACTCGTATTACTCTACATGAATGTATGTAGTGCTTTCATCAGTTGAAACTAGAATATTCCGCTTTCAAGTTACGATGTTGAAACTTTGATAACTGAGAGGTATATTGTTTCTGAACAGTTTTAAAGTTTCTAAGTCATGAAAATGTGTTTGTTGGTCGTTATGGTTCCATTTGATTCATAATAATTTAATGATGATTTAGTTTTTGAAAATAAATACAGAAATAGCTTTGAGAATATTTTATATACTGTTACCATTCCCGTTCGTCAGAAGACGTGTCATTATCATTCACATTATTTACACTTTTTGCTGCACGTGATCAATGCATTTTTTTCACTTTTCTGGAGCGATGGTAGCTATATAGCATCATGAAATATGTTTTTCATGTCAGCAAATGTAGTATTATGTTCCTCAATATAATTTTTTATACCAGCCCAAATTAGCCCAATAGGATTAAGTTCGGATTGATACGGTGGTAGCCTTGAAACAATTTCATTTCGAGTTTTGACCATTTCATTTATAATATATTTATGATTTTTTTCTGTATACTCATGAAATATTGCTAAAAATTCCTCTTCAAGTAATGTTTATTCAAATTTGATACTTCTAGAACGCAGCCAGTCTCGAATATCAGATATCCTTGATGCTGTAGTTGGAATTAATTCCTCGTGGTAATTTACGTTTTTTTTATTCGAAAGCGCTTCTGGTACGAATCGATCATCACCAATGTAGCGAACTATGAGCCTTTTTCCTCACCTTAAAATAAACCAGCTGAAGATGGCATTCATCTTAACAATGCCGTGCAATAAGGAGCCTGAATATCAACTGTTTCAAATGTCCCAATAGAGTACTTCCATTCATTTTCAAAGAATTATTCAATTAACCGAATAGATACTGAAAACCTGATGGTTTTTTCAATCCTGTTGAAAGTCCATCAGAAAATGCATGTCTTGATGAAGTGACAGAATCAACAACCCAAATTTTTTATTTGGTATGTACGGCATTTACCCAAGTCTCGTCTTCATAACAATTCTTTCTATTTTCAATCCTGAAAGATTTAATTTTTTTAAATACTCTCTTCTCCATATCACTATGTCACTCCTTCCTAAAAGCAAACTTTCAGATGTTTTTGATATCTATACAATGTAGTGTGTTTGAAACTTGCTCCAGAGCGGCATATGAGTTTATATGTATATACTTTGTCAAGAGTAGGGAGTTCGTTTCTAAAGAAATATTGATTTACTATCCTTCTGACTGCATTTCTACAAAAGTCTTCCACCTACTCTGCAAATTTTTCATGATTTTGGTTGGTTTTTGGCACCGAAAACGTTAGTGGCATATTTAAACAGTTTTATTCAGCTTGCCCTCTTTGTTTGTTTGAATCAATTTAGTAATTGAAGTTTGACCCTCTTTCTGTAGACAGATTGATCTGAAATTTGGTACACACATTTAGTTTTGATGACAATAGAATTGAATAAATTCTGTATCATTGTAAATCCAAGATGGCCACAGCTACAAAATGGCGGATTGCGTATTGTTTCACAACTACCTCAATATGGGTATCAAATAACAGGGCTTGACTAGTGGAATAGTAGTAAGTACATTTTGAAAAATGCAAATTCAAGATGGCCGCAGCTACAAAATGGCGGATTACCTTGTAATACTGAGATACTTAATGAACTTAACGGAATGAGAAGAATTGAGTAACAAAATTAGAAAATAAAAACTTGGAAATAAAAATGTTTTATGTTAAACGGTTCAATTGAAAGAAAATAAAGTAATGATGTAGCTGATGTACTAAAAACTAAAAGCACTACAGGAAAATGCTTCCACACTGTTGTTTATTATATATTGAAAGTATTTGAATAAAACACAATATTCAAACTGCATCATCTGCAAAAGCAATATTGATCGTCATACTTCTGTTTTTTCCACTTCCACTAATTGAACAATCCTCCAGACAACCTGTATCATCTTAGTCCCTTAGTTCATCCATAATCTGATCGAATCAGCTCGTTCATTTTTTCGCGAAAATGCCAACAGTGTTAATTCGAACCTTTCGTAGCGTCGCGTCAAAAAATAAGTGTCTGAAGAATTGGAATTATTTTGGCACTCGAATTCTCCCCTTCAAAATAATCTCTCACCCTCTCTCAATGAAACCAATAAACAAACAACACCCCCTCTGAATGTGAAATACTTTTAATATTCGGGATGACGAAAGTGTTTCGATTCTCCGTACAGGGATGTATGAGAGCTCTGCGAAACTTCATGATATACAGGGTTGGTGATTGGTGAGTGTATTTGGAATTGAGAAGACGAAGTGAAAGGGAAAGTACAGAAGGCGATATGTTAATGACGAAAGTTTGTTAATTTTTACTGGAAAATTTACCGCAATCACGCAGATTTTGTGATGAAATGAACTTCTTGTTCGATATTGAACATAACCCAATAGAATTTAGAATAATTTTCTACATTTTCTGGTAATAAAAACATTTACAGTTAACGTTAGATATAATGACAGGAAATGCAAATTGTATTGAAATTTCCACAACAACTCGTCACAGGCGATTTAAATGCAATGTTAGTTTTTGCGGAATATAATTTGAACTTCATTTCATATCTAAGTAGGGCAAGAAATGTAGAAAGGATTTTCGATAGGAAATCAATATCGGTATGGAACAGATCATATGAGAATATGACTTAGAAGGATTCGTCTGGTACTTGAAATAACAAACAATTCAATATAGATAAATTAAAAACACTTTCTTAGAATCCGTTCATAATATAATTTTGAACGGACATAGGCCATCAAAAGTGAGATTTTCACATTTAGGTTCTTGAGAAAATTATTGATACAGTTTCTTTCACATGATCCGCAAATATAAATTTCTCATTTAATGTAACTCCGAGATCTTTTATGTTTTGACACCTTCTTGGTTGAGTTGATTTTATTTTATTTGTCGAATACATATCAACGATTTATATTTTCTTGTTGATACATTATTTTTTCAAATTATTGTTACGGCTCAAGTCATATATGAACTATATTATTTCTCTTTAGACGTTTCGGCAATCTTCAAGATCAATAACTTTTCGAAAGCTTTTCAGAGTATCAACTACATGAGTTTGGAGTTATATATTTCCAATATGAGATCATCCATATTAAGAAAGAGAAATTAAGTCTCCAAATCTGATTCAGTTATTAGGTTTTTCCAGGTTTACTTACTGCGAAAAGTTCATTTATAGAAAAATGCTAGTTTTTTGTTACCAACAAATGTTCACAGGGTTCAATTCTTCAACTTTTTCTTGACTTCGAATTCAAAACTCTTGAAGGTCTTTTTGAAAGAATAATAGGTTTAGGATAAAATGAACGAGGAACGTAGATTACCCCTATAAATGAATATCTGGTTGATATTTTAGAATGGGATTCCAATCTTATGGAGTTCAGAGGAAATAAATATACCTTTGAAATTGTAATGTGTCGCTTTCCTATCTGAGTTACTTTTTCCCACACTGAAGTCATTGAGAAACTGGAATCAGTTTTACCAATAGATATAGCTGCCACAAAAAAAGACATTTTTTTTCTAGAATACTACTGAAAGTGTCTGCCCTGAATAATTCCTATATTGCGTGATTCGAGCGTTAAAAAAATACTCATCACCTGCTCCTGTAAGTAGATTAGTAAGTTCTTCAGATCTGAGGCTGAAATATAACAAATTTAGGTTTATGTAGTCAGTATGATTCATATCACTGGAGTGGATTCAGTCTTCATACAGAGTAAAAATTTATCATCGAGTGATCATTATGTTTAAGTGAATATAGAAAACAAGGTTCTAATTAAATTCCAATGTGGTTGTTTAAAGTAACTCCTCTCATCATTTAGTTCACCTTATGAACTATTTGTATGTGTCCAGATTCAGGGTTTATTACTCTCTGTAATTTTAATGTGCTTTGAGTAGTCCAACTACTATCGGATCAATTGAAACCATCGAAAACACTTTCCCAACACCAGAACAAAATTACGGTCTTTCGACGCGCGTTTCGCTAACCAAGTTAGCTTCCTAAAGAAATTATTATGACTAAATTTCACTACCATGTTAGCTACCATGTTAGCAAGACAGCTTTGATAAAATTTTGTATATTGTACGTCAACACATTACCTACATGCATAAAACATTTCGCGTAGGTATATATTTCACCAGAAGAGCAGCTATCTGTTACTTTGAGGTAAGTAAGAAAAATAGATATATTGAAATGATGGCAATTTTTATTATTAACAAATATAACGTAAGTATTTAGTGTTCCTGAAATTGTGACAGATTGTTGGCATCTGAGTGTTCTTGTTAATTAATGTCTACCTACATATTGCAACAGTTCTGGATGATCAAAGTCTTAAATGGTATTCATGGGTGATTGTAATGTGAATGGAGTAAAAGTATCAAGCGGTAAATGAATTATTTGTTTGCAGACCCAGTAACAAACTGTCCTTCATTTTGTTATAACAACAGTAGGACAATCATCTGAAGTAGAATTGATATTGCTAATAGTCTCCCTTTTGTAATGATGGTAACAACAAACAAAATAAAAATATCTTTTTTTAATCATATACGGCTTGAAATGTTTAAGTATGTCGTAATAAATAAATCTTTTTTATAACTTACCTTTCTTTCCTTTTCAGTCTCCGACAGTTACATCCAATTATTTACTGTATGCAGGTAAACTTCCTCCCAAAGATTGTTTTCCACATTTCTGTCACTATACTGATTCATAGTAGTGTCATATAACGCTGTTTTTTTGTACCTCCACTATGATTTTTGGGGATAAACTTCAATAATCCGGTTCATTTGAAACATACTCCGATTCAGTCGACGACATAGTGACGACACGAAAACAACAACAACACAACGACTCTTCATGACTTGGTGAGGATTTTGACGATGAAAAGGAGGTAATCATAGTCGTAATAAAAAATGATGATTTATTTGATGGTATGAAAATTGGCAAAACTCTCGGGGATAATGATAAAAATTCAATGTAACGATAGAACCTGAACATTTCACATATAGTGAGTGTGCATACTTGAAAACTAGCTGTGAATCAAATAATCTGAAGGAACAATTCGTTCAGGTCAGTCTTTATTTACCTACACAGTAGGTTTATAGACTGACACCTATCGACAGACATCATCGATAAAAAAATGGTTGAAAATATATTTAAAATTCAACAGTTGATGGTGTCGCAATTCTGACAACAATGAGTGTGCATACTGATACTCTGGATGATACTCTGTGACCCTGATACTCTCTGAATGGTACACTGATAGGAATTCAATTTTCAGTTATGGGAAATCATCGACTTCATGTTGATGATAGACACTACCTTGCTCTGACGAGTGGCCAAAGAGCCCGAAACCGATCTACAAATATGTTCCAATAATTGAAAATCGACTCCGGCAGCACATGCAGGAATAACTTCAGTGCAGAATCCTGCACTGACACCTGTCGAATATAATCCAATGCCTTTCGTAGTATCAGCCAGAGGAGTAGTTATTTTCTGATAGATGTCAGTCCATCAACCTACAGTGTAGGTAATTTGAGACTGACCTGAACAAATTGTTGTTTTAGATAATTCATGGTTATATTCTGAAACCATGATGAATGATGGCAAAGGTGAATTTCAAACAGAGTGTCAGTAAGTTTGCAAATGATGAAGTTATACTGGAAAACAAAATTCGAACATTTTTGTTGTTCTCGCCAAAAGAGGTGGAATCGGTGTTTTAGTATCATGCAATAGTACCTACCAAAAATAAGCAACTTAACACAATTCAACCTACTCTCTATCTCTTACCATTCATGGAATCCCAATAGCTAGACTCGAATTTGAATGTTATGTTAATATCACCAATGGAAATCAAACATTTGATTTTTCTTATCGTATTCTGAACTGACTGACAGTTACGAATATAAAAAAATCCTGTTCACCGTAACAGATCCATGAAATGGCTACTGGCAAACTCAAAAACTGAAATTGAATATTATGATGATGCACTTAGAATAGGTAAGAAGTGGTTGAATACACTATTGTCCAAGATAAGAAGGACCAAAATAGAAAAATCGAAAATAGTGAATAAAAAGTTGATTGACTTGGAAAACAGGTTATTCAAATATCGATTTGAAATTCTGATTTGTTCTGGAGACATTCAAAAGTAACAAAAATTCGCCAATTTTATTCCAATATTTTTCTGACGTTTTTAAAAAAGATTTTGTGAAATCAAAAATACTGCCACTTGTCAAGCTCTAGAAGATGACGTTCACGTTCAATCAAACATTTCGCCACCGAGAAACCATGTTATATGTACCGGAAAAAAAATCACCCGGTGTACTACTCTGGCGACAATTTCATTGATATGTGGCTTACTCGTTCAGTTAGTAAATTCTAAATCAGTTCGAAAATGAATAACTTTTTCCTAATTTAAAACTTTGTATCTATTATGATACACGATACGGTACAGATATAAGTAAAAATTACTAATTTATTGACCTAATTTTCATTTTCTCTTTCCAACATATACTGCATCCAATAAATTATGGAATGATATTGTTCATATTTCCATATTTTCTCTCAATATATGGCCCTCTTATCCTGCCTTAGAGAAAATCCAAATAAGACGAACACTGTATTTGTCAAATGCAAGGGCGAGAGAAGGAAGTGAAAGGGGCGAATGGACAGACGTCCATATTATCCTATAAAACATGCTTAACGCGTACATATCCGTTGACAAATGTACAGTTTTAAAGGAGACCGGGGTCCGGCTCATAATTTACAGCAGACCATTCTCAATAACTTTCATGATTGCTGAATTTCACACTTTACGAGTTCGAGCAGGGTTGCATCCGCCCGTTGACCACTAGTAGTCTATTTCACAAGTGTCACTTTGCAAAATTTGAATTCGCCATCACAGAAAATAATTAAAATATCATTCCATTCGTAATTTTTCCCACAGTGATACACGATTTGAGACAAGTTGAGCTACAAATAATTCAAAAGTTATAAACATCCCAGTTAAACGAAAAATGGGGTTCGTTTTTTCCGTTTATCTCAGAAATTATTATGTGCATAACTATGCAGATATTCAAAATTCGAGAAAAGATCTTCAAAGTGCAGAACATTCACTAAAGAAAAGTTCCACACCCTTCCTGTAACTGTTGAGATCAATATTTATAATTTCAAATTTGAGTAATACTTCTTCGTGAGATTTTCTTTAAACCATCTGCTAAATTCGAATGGAACTGATGGCCGATACATCGAAAACATCGAAACTTACTAATAAAATCAATTTTTCGCTATACTTTCTTGAGAAAGCTATTGAAAAGCGAAACACGTGTTGCAGTTTTGTAAACCTTTTGAAGTGAACACGCCCAAATAAGCATTTATATAGTGAAACATGCGGTGCGGTTTTGTAAACTGTTTGGTGGAAATTCCATACGATTTTTACTCGAATATGTTATCACGGGTTTTCTTCAAGTATTTGTCAATTTCAATTTTTAATTGAGCTGAACGGGCCGTTCAGCTTCAGCACGTTATACTTGATTTGGACGCTTTGAGGAAAATTGAAGATGAATATTGTAGAATGAAAAGAATTGGATACTTGGGTAGCAGAGCAAACAATAATCCGCCAGTAAAAAAAATTTTCAGCAATTTTGCTCCCAGTTATGCTTTTATTAATTTATTTGTTTCAAGTTGAGGGTTTTTAATAAAATCTTTTGAAAGCATCAGACAAAATAGTTCATGAAAAAATTGATACATTTGAATTTTCCAGTTTTCTATGAACAAAACAAGATGTTGATGAATGAAGAATTTGAACTAAGAATTGTAACATTTTTCAGATCATCTGATCGTCTGACTATCTCATCATCAATATCAATAATAAGGAACGATATTTTTGATGTGCTATAGCTCTTTTATAATTCAACTTTTCATTTGTTTGTTTAACATATATTACTTGTTATGGACAAATAAATGTTAACACTTATTTTTTCGAATAGTGAAAAAATTATAAAAATGTTTTATTTTTTATTTCATTAGGTATATCATCTCTGTGATCTACCTTTCTTTGATGGATGGTTATGTTAAAAAAAATCAAAGTTCTGAAGAACCAAATATCCAACTGATTTTTCAACTTCGAGGGTTGTACTATTATGAAACTTTAATATGGCTTTTCTGAGAAACTTAACAATAATCGAAAACTAATAGAGAATGGTATTATCCAGATTAGATTATCCTTTCATGACGAATCACTGACAAAAAATCAGTTTCGATAAGAACGTTGCATCATGCATGAGACCATGCATGCAGGACCATTGTGAATTAATATTCAAAAACTAATTTAATGAGTGGACTCGATTTAAATTCTTATGGTAGTCATACAAAAGCTTTGTTTGCAAGCAAAGTGTAAATATCTAATAATTTTTCAAACCAAAATCACTTTACGAATTGGAATAAGAGTTGTGTGAGTAAACTCAGGTTGATTAAAACTCAAAATTGTTTCAATTGAATACCGTACAACAGTTCAATATGATGAAATGCTATGTTATACACCATAGGGAGAGCAAGTTATTTCCCACTATTCCCCAATAATGGAGAAGCTTAATGCTATACGCACAGTCAGATTTTATTTTGGTTCAACATATTGAGCACATCTTCTCTACTATATTCATAGTTCAATACTTAGACAGAATCAGATTCACAAAGATAAATAAAAAAGTTGGTTCCTTTAACATACTACACCTTCATACCCTACAATTTTTTTGCTATGGTGCTCCAAGTCATTTGACTAGAATATGTAACCATTTAGAATTATAGAAATGTAGGCATTCACGGCTGGCGTTAATGCTTTAGTTGGTTTCCGGGTTTAGCCGTGGTCTTCTTTGGTTACAATCTCCAAACACTTCAACTGCAACTGCGGCAGGCATCTCCAGTGGCGTGGTCGAAATACTCTTCTTGACGTATCAACTGAAACTGGAGCTCATTTCTGTCATTCATAGCAAACAATAAAACTCATTTTTTCGTTGTATGGATTCATAAATTAAAGGTGTTGACATCGCTCTTACGAAAATGTCATCCATAGTAATAATAATAATATTTATTCACGTAGGAAAGAATAATACAGAACAATGTAGTAAGAAGATGAAGGTGGATAAATGAGTATTCGATAAGTGTTTTTCACACTTGTTTCGAGAAAATACAATGCAATAAAACTTATAAATAATAAACATACTGACTGACAATTGCGGATATATGAAAAAATCCAGTGAGTATCAGGCTTGTCTAAATCTAAAAATAAATATTTACAAATCATTCGCACACACGCATATAAATGTGTAACTATAGATCAATATAATGGTTGATGCGTGTGAGTGGTATGAGATTGCTTGTATGACATTTAAATGACATAAATGTTATAAGTGGTGTGTTAGAAATTATAATTAATAAATAAGGTAAAATGGACAATCCTGATATACTAATATATAATATGAGGTTCTAATGTAAAGTAATAACAATTTTGTTCTTTCACACATTTTCACATTGATAAAAACTTTATTTCAAATATTTTTTTGTCAACAAAATCAGAAATCATTTATCTTGGTTGTCTGCATATGAATTGCCTCAATGACTTTTTGAAGTGGTGAAATATATTAATGTTTTTTTATTGTATTGTATTTATAGTCTCCATATACCTATTTCTGTTTAAACATTGATTTTATTATTGATATTCTAAAATAAGTGATATTTTTAAGTGAAAACAATCCTGGAATGAGTTTTTCACATATTGAAGCTAGTTGAACCTAGTGGCCTTTGAGTAATGTATTTTTCTCTGTCTGACAATATTTTCAAAATTGGGAATACTATTGTCGCTTCTGTGTTTCGAACATTATAGTGTTAATAGTGTTAGAAACTGGGCGTCGGAGGTGAAGTTCAATCGGTGAAGTCCATTTTTTAACGGAGCCTTTATATATTCCTCAATAGATTTTTCATACTTCATTTTCATTCATATAGTATGTTTGAATTACCTTGTTTGATGCTATTATTAACAATCTGAAAGGACAAAAGATTCCGTATATTTTTTTACATAACGGTGTGGCTGTGGCCGGTCCTGTGGAACTTAATGTGTCCTAAAATTAATGTGGGCCCAACGGAAGTGTCAATGCGCCATATGCTACCCTGCCACCGACAGGAATCATTTGTAACTCCTCGTCCACTAAACAGAGACTGCTAAATATTAATAACTCCTATTACCTTACTCTTATAGGATTTTGACCGATTTATTAATTGAGCCGTTTAGCTGGGCAATGCCACCCTTTGCCTAGCGGGTCGTCAAATTTATGGGTTCATATACCACTTAGCTTAATCGGCCACCCTCCAATTCAGCAAAACAAGTCTGGATCTCGCCTATACGTGAAGTGGCACCTTATTTATGCTGCCTCTGGTGAAAATGAAAATGCCCACACTGCTGGTTTCTTCTGAACGAGTAATGTTTTTCCAGGGATTGGATCTGCAAATCGCATATTTGAAACCTCATCGTTGATTGATTCTTCGAAATTTCAGAAATATGTGAATCTTGGAACATAAAATATGGTTCTGTATCATCCTGAAGATAATGATATACTTGTCTCTTCAATAACATGAAGATTTTCTTCAACTAACAAACGTATCTTTGAAACTTATTGAAAATAGCCATAATACAAAAGAGTTGGTGTATTATGATTGGGTCATTAGTGTTGTGATTTATGACAAACTGAACACTAACTCCATCATTATGAATCTGATAATGTCTCTTCGTACACTACCTGAGAATTATATGAAGTTAAATTGTCAATAATAACCTATTCAGAAAAACTCTGTTATTACGTGAACATACTAACTAGATATTTGCCTGAAATAGAAATAGGAAAAAAATTGGAGAAGAACCCAAAATTACATTGACAACCTAAATAGACAATTATTTTGTTGATTACTGTGTAGTCTTGTGAAGTGAAGTAAGTTTGTGTTTTCATGAAAATCACACAATTAACTTGTTTAGACAATTATTGGTACGTAATGAAAAATTGAAATGCTTATCAAAATACTGTTTTCTATCTGTACCTAGACTCTGGTCTTCAATATGATCGCTAAAACCCATAGTCGCATCATCCATACGAACATCAAGCTGGTTCATTCCTATTTTTTCAGTTGTTCATTCCATATCTATGCGGAAATGAAACACTGCAGTGTTTCAGAAAGTATTTCTGATACAAAGGAGACAAAAAGTCGCACAGATGATTCCTCACGAACAAAAACCTTAAAAAGTCTAAATTTGTTTGAATGAGCTCAAGATTAAAGGAGTCTCACTTTTCAGTATTCGGTTCTTAACCAGATGATACGCAGTGAATACCCATACTTCCAGAGTATGGATCAATGCCGTTTAACGGTTGATTGGATAAGTAGAATTAAGCACTAATCTTTGAGCCAATCAGTCCAGTTCCTTAACGAAGTTGCTAACTTTAATTGGTGAGTGATCTCTGAGGTCCACTACAAAAGTGAAACAACGTAGGTCAGTCAACCCTGCTGTGATGTAACAATTGTTTGGTAACATATTTTTAGGATTTGGAAAAGAAAGTTTTTGGCTTTCTACTACTCCATCTTTATACAAAAAAATGGGAAATCTTCCAAAGAAAGGAAGGAAGTAATCAATTTGAAAATGAGTAACTCTATACATGGATGTGTAGATCATGAAGAGAAGCAACCTTCAAACACAAAATGGAAGAAAGCCCTCCTGAAACAGCTATTTTTTTTTTCCAAAAATTGATCACTCCTAAAAATATAACCTCTTCAATTCAAATTTTTAAGATGTTCTGGAATGGGCCAGTGTTGATAGATTTTGCCAAAAGTCCGCTTTTTTGCAGTCCTGATACTTAGCGTTCGTTTGGGATAGCTCAAGGCGATGTTAATAACAGGGTTCGGTTCGATGATGTCTCTTGCTGCAGCGCCTGCTCCTGCTGGTAAGTCTACAGAGTAATTACCGTTCAAGCCAGTGTGGCCACGATTTCAGCCTGAAATAATTTGTTGTCTTTCAATTGAGGATAGCCTTTAAGTAGTTCACTACTCTCTTGAATGTTGGTCGGTGTGAGTGCTTCCAAAACCAAAACTATGTTCATCAATCTACGTGTGATATTATTTTCTGCAATCTCTCCTCACATAAATCAGTAGCGCAGGCAAGCTGATGTCTTCGTTCTGAGTCTGCGACTGTATACATCTTCACCAGATACTAAAGTTATTTTTGATCCATGTATGAACCAATAGTCATCTGCTCTTAGTGAATATAGGATGAAGAAAATGATTCTTAACTAATTTTTACTGACTTTTTTATTTGATACGACTGATTTTGGTTTGTCGAACCATATTTAGTCACCAAGTTTTACTTGAAAAGGGTTTAACAAACCAAAACCGGTCGTAACAAATAATAAACTCATTAAAAATCAGACAAACGTTATTTTCTTTATCCTATATTCAATATGAATTTCTGCAAAATAAATAGGTCATCAATTGAACGAAATCTGCTCTTAGTACTTTTTCTTCCTGTTAGATCCAGTTCTCTCTATTCGAAGTTAGGACTGTATTAAGCAAGTCGTACTCAAGTATTGAAGGCATTCCCAGAATGTTATCACTTTCATCGTCGACCAGTAGTCTTCATATAGAAAGTTCAACAGCGTTGGGCTCATCTCGAGTAATGCTATTTCACTACTTGGCCTGAGATTTGAATAATCGATCAAAATACAAATGATAAATATGCAGTTCTTAGGTTCATACTTTAATGGAGTATAAGCTGAGTCTGCGTTCCACTAGACCTCAGAGAAATCAGAGAAATTGAATTTAGGGAAAAGAACAGTAATATAGATGTTGTTACACGAGGAATAGTCATTTTTAATTTGTGTCATGCACACTCGATAGAATCTCTATTTGTATTTATATATTTAGAGGGTGATTCGTTAAATCGTGAAGTAGATTGAAATTATTGGGTTTAGTGGCGTTTCAGTGTGCACCACATCCAACAATATTAAGAAAAAGAAGGCCACTGATTTTTTTGTAGTATTTTTTTTTGAATCAAGCAACTAAAAAGGCAACTTTTTTACCGCCTGGGTTTTCTTCATATCAAGCTTCGTTTTCGAAAAAAAAATAACTTCTGAAAACTATGGGCAACATAAAATAAAAACCAAAAATGAATGATTAACAATTTCAACCTTCAAGTGAGTGGGCAAAATGTCCACCTTCTGATTAAATTCACGATTGTAATCGATTCGTCATTGATTGTCTGACACGTTCAAAATTACCTGGAGTATTCCTTATTACATTTCCCAAGTCAGTCTCATCTAGTACAGGAGTTTTTCAAACGAGAGCCTTCAGATGACCTCATAAATAGAAATCTAGAGGATTCATACCAGAACTGCGAGCTGGCCAATTTTGAGGTCCTGCACGTCCAATCCAGCGATTAGGGTAGGTGATGTCAAGATGCTGACGAGCAAGAACACTAAAATGAGCTGGAGCCCCGTCATGCATAATTAACATGTTGCCTCCCACAAGTTCCGTCACTTCTCCTAACAGAATGGGTGAATGATTTCGCAAGAAGTCCGTGTAGGATCAATAACTTGGGAATTATCGTCGGCCTAAAAATGATCTTTGTGAAAGTTCATCTTGGGTGAAAATCCCAAAGCAGTAGAGCTTGGACCTGCTGTATGTAATATGGGTATAGGAGGTTTCTTTTCAGAACTGTCCATACTGTTTTTGGGCTGACATCCAGCTGTAGTGCAATCTTCCTGGTACTATTAAAGGATCTTCTTCTATCGCATCTAGTTGCCTCGTTGTTACAGTTTCTGATCTTCCATCACCTGCATCTTTATTAAAACTCCCAGTATCACATAATCTTGTATGAAGCGTTCTAAATATTTCAGCACATGGAATTAATCTGTTAAGATATCTTTCCTGGTAAACTCTCCGTGCTTCTTCCGCATTTCCATTTGCTAATCCGTAAATAAAGTGCATGTCAGCCATTTCAGCATTAATAAAATTTTTCATTGTGGAATCACTGCTAATTGACAACTCTGACTTTCACTGATATCTGTCTGTTTTTAAAATCTGTTTTTCCGTTAATCAGCTGTCACCCCCATACGAACGACAACTCTCAGAAGTTGAGAAACTTGTGCGAGCTAAGGACTAACGAGGTCTTACCTTTTTACGTGGGATTCCTAACACGTTTATGACACGCATATGACAACACTATCACTGTCAGCTGGTCTCCAAAGCAGGTGTTCATGATATGTGGCTTATGTTTTTTATTGAAAATGAAGCTAGATATGGAGAAAACACAAGCGTCTAAAAAGTTGTATTTTCAGTTGAATAATCTTGATGAAATGTAGCAGCTCTCATGGACGATGTGTCATATTAACATAAATTATCGACAGAATTTTATCAGGACTCCTTTATGCCGTTGGATTTCCCCTTCCGATATCAGGTAGGCCAAGCCTCCCGCCCTGCATGTATAGTTAGTTATCCGTTTCATTATACCGAATCTGCAAGAAAGCGTGAAGAGATTCTCCTCAAGTCTTTTATATTTAAATTGCTAACGGTGGCTCTCCGTGTAAATATCGCAGTTCGTTCATCACAGATACAGATATTTACTCAACTGTATTTTTCTTCGGAGAATTATTCGGATGAACTTTTTTACTTTACCTTCCCGTCTTCTAATTTCATTGTTCTTTCACCCTTACTGGATGTTTTATGTTTCTTTGGAGGTTTTTTATTTGATTCTTGGAATGATGCGTCTAATAAGATGCTAAATTGTACGCTGACACTTCCGTTTTATAAGAACTTTCTACAACTGACGCCATCATTCAGCCTTCGAGGCTCCAAATATTACTCTAATAATTTCATTCATCAATGCTCAACGCTACACCAGACTTTTCATAAGAAGTTATGACTACAAATAATAATATGGAAAGTTACCAGTTTTCTTGCGATGTTTCCACTTCGTCTCTTCATCTCATTCGGCATATCCACACCGGTTCACTTTTGAAAACGAACAAAGGATATCCCTCTTCGATTTTTACACGAAAACTTTCAAAAACACAATCGAAATATCATATTCAAAATAGAATTTCTATGTATTGAAAACAAATTTCGCTCACCAGAAGAAAAATACTGTCTCTCAACGCGCGTTTCGCTAACCAACTTTGAATCATAAGACTCTTCTGATGGTTATCTATCTATCTATGGTTATCTTGCTTATCTAGTAACAGTATTTGAATTCATTTTCTTCATTCTCCAATTGACTGGGTTAAATTGTTTTTTTTTAAGCACTCGAATTGGACATCGCGTATGCGAATCAAACCACTCATTTTCACCCATATATTCATCGAGGGAATAGAATGATAGATGCTGGTACTGAATTTCCGGAAATCAAAACTTTTTTTGTTCGTTGAGAATCATCTTTCAGATTTTGAATATCTCCAATAGTTTTTGAGGTATCCACAAAAAACGAACACCCCATGTCCTCAAGTAAATATGTATAGCTTTCAACCCATTCGTTCACTCAACTTGGTTTAAATTTTCAATAATAATCTAGGTGGAATAACGAATCGATTGATACTTCAGTCATGATTTTGTAAAAAGAAACTCAAAAGTTGCGAAATGGCACTTGTGAACTAGAATTCCTTTCTTGTTATTTCGTCTTGGGTAGCATTTTCCGCTGGTTGGGTTTCATGGGTGCCTGATGTGGTTGTTTTCTTATGTTTCTTATTCACTCTTCCCCCTAGTTTTTTTATTCTTTTTCGGCGTCCTTCCTATTCCATTTCTTGTTTCTTTTTGTATTCGGCAGCAATCCACCCTTCACTAGGAACGATTGCTGCCGTAGAAGCTGTAGAAGCAATGTCTCAAATGAACAAGGGGTACTTGAAGTGCTGATTATTAGAGTAGAGGAACCAGAGTTCCTGTCTGTATTTGGGCTGGCTGTTTACTGATTGAGATAGACCAACTGAAGATCCACATTCTGCTGAAGTAGAAGGTACCGCCAATGCAAAATCACTAGATGGTGGTGGTTGTGACTGGTTGGAAGACGAAGGCTGATATAAATCGCTTGACATAGAAACTTTGACAGATGGAACAGCGTTGTCTGAGTCTGATTTGTCGGCTGCTTCGGCTGTTTTTTCCAGTTCGGCTTTGTATCTTGCTAGTTTTTCAGGATCCAAACGAGAAACTGAGTATTTCTTTCTATCGACTGGATAGATTCCGGCATATGTGAATCTGCTGTGTACCAGGCACATCTTTATCCCCTTTCCAGCTGGACCCCAAGTTGGCACCTTGAAAGACTATTAATGGTGGCATTACTTCACCTGCAGCATTACAGCATGCCAAAACTGTAATGTTTTCTCTGCCACTTCCTTCTACCAGAGAGTAGTTTAACCCTAGAAGGATCGGCACAAAAAGATGTCTCATCCAGGTTATAGATATGGTTAGGTTTATCATCTAGCTTTAATTTCTTAATTCGTTTCTCAAGCAAGTCATAAAAATGGTATATGATGAACGGGTCACTGGTATTTAGACGCCGAGTTTTTTCTAAAGGCTCCTTTTTTTTAGGTTCAATTTATGCCTTTTACAAAAACCCTTATACCAATCATGCCCCGGTCTATTATTTCTAAATGGAACCGTCATTGCATTTTGCTCCACGTATTCTTTCACCACATCCAAGACTTCCTCTTTGCTCAACGCAAAACCATTTCTTGCCATGGTCTTGAGATTTTCGGCTAACTTTGCCTCACTTTCTTCTGGCAGAGCTGTTTTGTGTCCAGCATGCTTCCTAGTGTTGTCTTCGGTAGGATTATTAGTTTTTTTTATGTATCGGCATAGGAACATTTTCTCAATCTTAAGATCCTTCAACGTATAGTCAGTGGGCTTACTTGAAGACTGGCTATAAATCAAATCATCTAAGAGAACAATTCGTTTTATAGCCAGTCTTCAAGTATGCCCACTGACTATACGTGAAAGATTTCTTTCCTTATTGGGCAAATTTCGGATATGCAGTTGGTTACCTCGTTCACAGGCAGATGGGGCGACGACAAACCTGTTGTTTGTTGTAGTTTTCAGCTTAGTTCGAGGAATGATACTCTGGAGGAATTTGATTCTCAATTATCGGAAACCGTCGACTTTATGTTGATGATATACACTACCTTGCAGTGGTGTGTTCCAATAATTGAAAATCTATTGCGGCAGTTGTATCGCCAACAGCATATGCAGGAATAACTTCTGTGAAGAATCCTGCACTGACACCTGTCGGATATAATCCAACGCCCTTCGTGGTATTAGCCAGGGGAGTAGCTATTTTCTGATAGGTGTCAGTCCATCAACCTACTGTGTAGGGTGTTGAGACTGGCCTGAACGAATTGTTCTCTTAGATGACTTAAGATCCTTGGCCACATTGCGCAGAGACTGGCCATCATCTATCATCTCCAAACAGAGTATAAAGCTTGTATTTGTGATCTGCAGGTGGTCCTGCAACAAAACAAAACAAGTTGAAATCCAATAAAGTTACAAAAACTGATAAAATGCACAATTTTCAAGGTTTTGCAATATCAAGAAAGCCTCTTCAGCTGTATCACAATAGCCCCAATGTTTGTATCAAATTAACCCCCTTATTTGTATCAAATTAGCCCCCATGTGACGTCATATATCTCGTGATAAGATTAACAATTTTGAAGTTTTCAAATGTAGAAACATAAAGCTATCTTCCCCCAATACGGGTGGCGCATAAAAACATTTCTACCTCAATAAACAACGGAGTTCGAATAAAACTTTACAGTCAGTCACTGAAATTTTTTTGCTTAAAAAAATCACTGCTGATTATTTATTTTTTTATTGACCACCTAATTTCGTTATGCCCAAGAATAATAGAATGTATCACTTAGTCAATATTTTTTTTAACTATTTTTGGCACAAAGCACGTAAATAATCTCCTGATGTATCATATTAGCTCCATTTTTCATGGTGTATCACATTAGCCCCGATTGACCCTACAACGTCATAACTTGTACCCTCAAGCGAAGGTAAGAAACACTTTTTAACATTTTGATGTTATTTGCGGATCGAGTAACATGTATGAATGCATTTGAAAATCTACTTACGAGTAGTCTTCAAATTCTGAGACTTTTGAAAGATAATGGTTTTGTAATTAACTGTATTCATAAACGAAAATATGCTTAGAGTTATTTCTTTGAGAACCGCTGTAACATATCTCGGCTATCATCACAATTCAAGACTGGCCTTATACTGTTAGCATATCGAATGAGTTATATTCCTAGCCCGCGGTCATAAAATTTGGTCACCTCTATAATGCGCTTAGACGTTACCAAGTTGATACACATCTGTCCGCCTCTCGTCTAAGCCACGCTTGTGCAAACATCTTGAGGAGTAATTCGATTTCTGTTTGACCTTTGCGATTGATTGATGATCCCTGCGGCTTCCCGAATCAATCGGGAGTTGCAATCATAAACATATGAACAACTCACAGAGGGGCCAGAAATTGTTAGTAAATCTCACAAACGGGAGTAAACAGCGACGAAGTGTTTACCTAGGAATCTGATATCTAGCTAATACTTTTGGATAACGAGATAACAGAAACATTGCGGGATGTTATTTGTCAAATCTGGATAAATGAAAGTTTGGAAAGTTTATCGGTCTTTTGTTTATGATTTGAACAATAAATGATTTTGGTATGAAATGAACCTACAACAGTGGTTTTAATATCGTGGGGTAAGTACTACAACTGTGTAATAACTACGAATTTGTAAAAATATAGGTAATCGCAAGGAACAATTCCATTAGGTCTACAATATACTACAACTAGGTAACTGTTGTAGACAATTATCAGAGTTAGAAGCATTGTATAAATATCAAGTTCAATGTCTACTTTCAATCTAGAAGTTTCTATTTCTGTTCCTGTTCCTAAACTGTAACCAGCGAGCTACAAAGAATAGAAAAAGCGTCATACTTTGCCTGATTAATAAACAATGAATGAAGAATTTATACACAACTGATAATAAAATAAAAATATCCTAACGTGTTAGGAATCATACGTTAAAAGATAAGACCTCGTTAATCCTTAGCTCGCACAAGTTTCGACTTCTGAGGGTTGTCGTTCGTAGGGGTGCGACAGCTGGTTAACGGAAAAACAGTTTTTAAACAGAGACATATATGAAAAAAATAGTTGAACATTTGATACTTACCTCAATACTGCTAAATCACTGTCAAGAATATTTCTTATGTCAAAACTGGGTAACTGGGATTTTTCAAGTAGATACCTAGATTTCATAGACAAAGTCTCGCTTTTTTTTAATTGTTATTTGAAAGAAGAATGAAAACTAATTGAATATTATTTGAAATTGGTAGTAACCTAATCACAAAAAACATCAATTTCAGTTTTTTACAAAACACGTGAAATTACCTAGTTGCGATATAACATCAGATATACATGATCATCAATTTTTGAATGGATGAGTAGTAAAGCATCTATTTAAAATAGGGCTTATAATTAATTACAAAGTAACAAAGCTATGAAATATTCTCCAATGGTTTTTGTGAATAATGATCGAGAACCTCGAAACACGGCAACCTTAAAAATAATTGGCCGTGACGACTTAACTCGTCAAGTTGGAACACACTTTCTGACTTCTCCGATGTCGCAAGTGGGTTTTTTTGTTGTATTCTGTAATCTGTAACCGAATGATTAAAGTATAGAGCAATCAATGCATCATACGTTTTTTAAAAATATCCCTCATTTTCAGTGGGCTACTTCAAGCCGTGAAAATTATAAAGCAAAATTCCTAGTCAAATCTTGTCAATGATGGAATAAAATCTATCTGAAACAATCAAACTACTGAACGAAGCTCCAAAAAATTATTTATTGAAGTTTAACACTCTTCCTGTTGACAGATTGATCTGATATTTGATACACACTTCAGTTTTGATGACAATACAATTAAATAATGTGTCATTGTAAATCCGTGTTAGAAATCATACCGTGTTGGGAATCACATGTAAAAAGGTAAGACCTCGTTAGTCCTTAGCTCGCCCAAATTTCAACTTCTGAAGGTTGTCGTTCGTAGGGGTGCGACAGCTGGTTAACGAAAAAACATATTTTTTTAACAGAAATCCAAGATGGCCGCAGCCACAAAATGGCGGATTACATATTTTTTATAACTACCTCAATATTGGTATCAAATGACTTGACTAGTAGAATACATGCAAATTCAAGATGGCCGGAGCTACAAAATGGTGGATTTCATATTATCTTGTAAGAATTGTAAGAATTGAATAACAGAATTAGAAACTGATAACTTGAAAATAAAATAAATGAAAAATATTTATGTTGAACTTTTTTATTAAAAAACAAAGGTAATAATGTACTGAAAAATAATTAGGAAGGTCACCACTCTCCTCAACAATCTACTGTATTGATCAGATAAAAAAATAATGAAATCGTTGGGCATAGTATTTACATATTTATTCCGGTTATGCTTAGTTTTTAGTACATTATCTACATCATTATTTTTTTTTTAATAATATCGTTAAACATTTTTTTTTCTATTTCATTAGAATATAAAATGTTTCAATCTTAGAGTAGTTAATCAAATCCTGCTTGAGAAAGCTATTGTATAACAAAACACGTGTCGCGGTTTTGTAAACCTTTCATAGTTACTGACTTTTGATATGGATTTTCATCAAATATCAGCCAGTTCCATTCAATTTATAAAAGCCATTTTGTTTCAGTGAACAACTCGGCTATATTTACCAAGTTGGGCCATTTTAATTAATTTTGAAATGATATAAAAAATAGTGTAGATTCAATTTAGTAAGCCGGCTTCAGAATTTTACTCCTAACTTATCAATTAAACCTCCATTCAAACTACTCTTGAAAGATATATTCCGTTGTGTTTAAAACGAAAATGTTTCTCTTTTCGAATTGAATATCGAAAGCTCTAATCCGAAGTGATTTAGATATTTAGAGATTGGCAATGTCAGCAATTTTTTGAAGGCACTTTCAATTACTAGTGTGACAACACATCTCATCCCTACAACGACCATTGTGCCTGTAGCTCAATGCCAATTATCCCTTCTTTTCATTTCTCTGTGCCCGCCGTTCCATTAGCTCTTTTATTATAAACCTCTTTATTTACGGTTTCAATTGATCTGCTCCATCTTAAATAAGATCTACTTAAGGGAATGGGCCCATATTATTTACGCAAGGTTTTAAATTGGAACTTCCCCTGCTCTACAGAGAAAAATACTGAGGAGACTGTTGATGCAATGTATCAGTGGGATCGTGAACTAAAAGATGTAAAATACTAGCTCCATTTTTGTTTCCGAGCATTTTGTAGATAATTGATAATGTAGTCATAATTATAAATATTTCCAATCATAATTCTTGTATTTATGTCATATAATCATAATGAAAAAATACCAAATGGAATAACCTTAATCTGAAATTGAAAACGGGGGAGATTTGAATTTGAAATCAAGAAAAAAGTAGATTTTTTGAAACATGAAAATGTAGAAAATAGTAATTGCAGATTTGAAAACCTTACCGTGAAAGAGAAATTCGCTGCAGAAATCTGTCAGCCTGAAAAACATTTTTCATTCAAATCCTCATTCATTCCTAGGAATGAAACACGTATATAAACTGAATCTTTGATCACAGACAATGTGTAGCTGATATATAAAGTCATATTTTGTTTGAAGGTGGTTGACAACGTTTCGTGGTGCAAGTTCGTACTTCCATTATCTAATAGGAATAAGTTGATTTGAAATCCCTAAAGTCATATTGTTGGACTATTTTCAACTAAAATCTAAATTGGAAACTAGATATTTCGAAATGACATTTATCCCTGCCAGAGTTCCTGCAGTGGTAGATGCCTGCCAGAAAACAACTACTTTCCCTGCTAATATCACGATGGACATTGAGTTATATTCGACATATGTTCATGAAACTTATTTCAATGAAGATAGCAGATGCTTCCAGTTCGTAAAGGTCCTCGCTGAAATTGATGGAGTAGATCACCTACAGAATGACTCATATACTACAATAAAATGACAGTCTCATCTAATATATAAAACAAAGTCGCAAAGTTGTATTAGTTACATAATTTACTCCGTGTTAGGAATTACACGTTAAAAGGTAGGACCTCGTTAGTCCTTAGCTCGCCCGAGTTTCGACTTTTGAGAGTTGTCGTTCGCAGAGGAGCGACAGCTGGTTAACGGCAAAACAGATTTCAACTGATTTTTCAAACAGATTTGAAACTAAATTAGTTAGTACGATAATACCGATTTTCATTATTTTTGCTGCATTGGATTTGTCTCCGTCTAGAATAGCAGAATAATTGTTGAAACATTCAAAAAATATAGAATGAACAAATTGTCGACGTTTGGTTTATTAGGTTATAATAGTTGTGGTGCGCGCAAAGGCAATTGGAGTTATGACATTTGTGATTGTGCAAGCATGAATAATTGTTATCTCAGTGTTATTCACAATGCCGTGAGCGAGAAGATCGAATCTTCCACTACAAAGTCTTGATGCAGTCAGACTGAAATAGTATAAATCAATCCACTGCAGACGAAAAATAATTCGTACGAGACGAGTACCGTATTTAGTGTTGCCAGGTCTTCTGTATTTGTAGTAGATCTCCTGTTTTAACGTTCCAACTACTGTTCTACTCTTCAGTAAATTAATGGTTGTAGCCGTGATTACGTGGTAGGAGATCATGATGAAGAAAAAAGAATTGAAACTTTCTATGTTTTTACCACTTAGCCACTGAAGATGGCTGCCGCAGTTGCAATTGAAACGTTTGGAGACTATTACCAAGGAAGGCCACCGCAAAAACCCGGAAACCAACCAAAACAATCTACCGTTTTTCTGATGCAAAATTTCCTGTCAAAATAACATGTCATCACCGGCCGTGTTAGTATGACTCGACTATATGCTTTACAAATACAGGTAATATAACTCAGCTGAAAACTTTGAACATTCAATAATTCTATGGGGGTTCGAAGTTCGATAACTTAAGAGAATATGAATTTTATTGAGAAAAATATCTTAAATATTCGTTGGTATTATAGTTTTCATTATTGTTGTTACTATTCATCTATTATTGTATCTCTTCTATTCATTATTTTCTCAAGTCTTTTTAATGATGTACTTTATTATTATTATCATTATTACTGTTGCCATTTCGTAAAATGTACTGAACTGATTTTTTACTTTCTGTTCTGTGAATGACTGAATCCTATTGGGCACAAAATAATTGATTATTATTCATTATTATGATCTAGATTGAAATATTCAGTAGGATAGACTCTGGAAAAGTTGGGAGCTTCTAGAGTCTAAAGTTGAAAGTGTGTAATGAAAACGTCTACATTTTGATAACCGTATAATTGTCGATTTATATTTTCTACCTGAAAATTTTCAAATAAACTCATGATCATTTCAGTTGCGTTTTCATTTGAAATGATTTGAGGCATGGTTATCCACTTCAATTGGAAACTTTTCTCTGGATCGCACAATAGATTCCTTCTATAGGCATGAAAAATAATTTTATCAAATAAGGTTTCGAAGGCATCCAGCAAAAATTAATTAAAGATAGCAATACGAAAATAGAGCAGTACCTAGATCTCGGATTTGAAAAATAGGTGAAAAAATTAAAAAACTAATATTTTTCGGAATGGGTAACACAAGTATGATTGTGATGGCCATACTTGTAATTAACTTTATACAGGTAAACTTTTTCTGTCTGATTTCTATCAGATAATTTGTCATCACGAAGTACCCCTCATTCATCCACGTCACTGGGAATATCGACAAACATTACTTTACCACCCTGCGTCTTGAAGGACTATTGTCTATGAAAGCAAGCTGGATGGCTAATATAATAACCCTCCCCTCTGATTTAGATTACAAACAGAAGGGTCTACACTGTTCTGTTTTCGTCGTATGAATGATTCAATATCAATTAGCGGTATACTGAATTATATAAAGCCAATCTTGAGCTCGGAAAGAAAAATTGCGGAGTTAGGAAAATTCTGTTTGTTGCTGAGAAAATTCCTGCGGAGTTCAGTTGTTAATCAGCCGCTTGAAAGTTAATCAGTTTTTGACAAAAGTGATTTTCGGGAATAAAAAATGAGAATTTTCTGAAATGATATATACTCATAATAACTATCTTATCCTATTATATCAATAGTAGGTTTTGAAACAATTATATTAACAGAGAATAGGTACAATTAAAGTAAGCTGGCGTTTGCCTAGGTCTTTTCGACCTCCACTGCAACCCGTGAGGATTTATTGTGGATTGAAAAATGACATGTTTGAGGGGGGTATGGCGGATATTTTGGAGCGTCGGAATGGTATGACGTGGGGATTTTCTTACAAAATTCATAAAGAACAATGAAAATGAAATCAGCCTGTAAGAAATGAATGAAAAAAAATTTCAAAAAGTATAGCGGACCTAAACACCCACCGAGGAAGTATGGCATGTAGCGAGCGTTGCATTTGTTTTTTTGTTAAAACACCGATAAATTGAAGAAATTTTGTGAAAGAAATTGTTTGACATCTCCGGATTTTCGAGCAATTTCAATTAATTATTCTGCAATTGCGTCAGAACGATAAATATCACTTTCATTTTTTTTACATTTTACCCATTTTCAACATTTTCCCAAAGATTTGAATAAAATCATGATTACAAATAAAACTAAAGAATCGGTTAATCAGGTAGACCTCATTACTCGAAAATAAAATTCCATTTCTCACTCATTTTCATTCAATTCATGACACGATGATGAACAGTAGTTCGATTGTTTATAGTTAAAATTTCGAAACACTGGATATTACTAGATTTTTTTTGTATCCGCAATGGTGTGACGTTGCGTTAGAATTCAAACTGACTTCACAATTCTCACTTGCTGAAGTGATTATGTTGGATGTAATGGAAGAGTTTATTTTTGGATGAACTGCTCCTGGAAAAAAATTTCAACTCATGCTCATCGACATCGAAGGGTATTAACCTGTGAACATTCTCATCCTTATTCTTTTATGAACACTCATTCCTACGGATGCAACGGTGAGATATCCAAGGATTGTAATGTCATTATCTGGAATGAGAAATAAATATATTTTCTTCACTTCATTCAAAGCATGAGTTTTCATCTGTGTCAAAATGGATCCTTTAAATAACCTAAATGGTAATAACTATCAATTAGCGTCTTTCAGAACATAGGTTTGATCATAATTTCAACCGGAGGCAATTGATCCAAAAGAACAAAATCCTATTGAAAATACTTATTTTCATATTGTAATGACGCATTATAATACCAGCCTTCAACCCCTAAAAAAGACGATTTGCAGCTGAAAACTGTGAGAGAAATAGCGACCCATGAAATAAGCCCAGGGATAGGCCAGAAACTAGAGATTGCAGTTAAAAATGAATTGATTTTAAACGTGACCGTGACAATGTTTTTGTTTTTGATATTTCGAATAAGTATGCATTTGTTTCATACAAAAACAAAAAATTTTGTACGAATACAAGACAATGAAATATGATCTAGTCGACGACTAGTTGATGCCTTCAGTTCCCCAGTTATAGGTCCCAAAACAATTGCTTGATATTACTGCTACCACGGTCGGTAGCCGGTCGGTTCGACGTTGGTACTTTGTTCACTCACTCAAATCGACAGCCGTGTTGGTCGGTGGTTCTAGCCCTAGGCTGAACGATCTCGTTGGTCTTTAGCTCGCCTTAGTTACGACTTCTGAGGGTTGTCGTTCGTAGGGGTGCGACAGCTGGTTAACGGTTGAAATTGGAATATCAATTCTGTCATGAAAGCTCCATATTTTTTTTTTAAGTTTTGAGGAATGAAAAAGACGGGGAAACTGAAATAATTCCACTTACCGATGATATCTTTCTAAAGAAATGAACTTTAAACGTTTAGTGGCTTGAACGTTTAAAGTTCATTTCTTCAGATTTGTTTACTGCCAGTCTTCAAGCATAGCCCACTGACTAATAAGAAAGTTTTTCTTCCTTAGTCAGAGGAATCGGGCAAATTACGGATATGCAGTTGGTTAGTACTTCGTCCACTAGATGGAGAAACATTTTGTTGTTCGCTCCAACTTAGGAAGAGGAATGAGATACTCTTGAAAGAATTCCGATTTTCAATAATGGAATATCATCGACTTTAGGTCAATGATGGCCACTAGCTTGCACTGACCAATGACTAATGAGCCCGAGACGGGTCTGCAAGTGTGCTTGTTCCAAAATTGAAGGTCGACTCTTCCAGTTGTATTATTTTCTAATGGGCATCAGTCATTAAACCTACTGTGTAGGTATATCCGAGACTGGCTTGAACTTTTAAAGTTAATTTTTTTAGATTTGTTTACTGCGAGTCTTCAAGCATAGCCCACTGACTAATAAGAAAGATGATATATTTTATGATACTTTCGGGTACTTTTCACTTTTTCAATAGGCCCTACATCTAACAATCTATACTTATAAATACGAAAGTCAGTCACAAAGTCACTCATTCATCTATGTTTCTCCGTACTGATAAGCCCTAGAAAGCTAAAATTTGGTATATAGGTGCTACTTAGGTCTTAGATGCGCACTAAGAAAGGATTTTGGAATATTTCAACTGGGGCATCCCCCGTGGGGATGAAAGCGGCGCGTTGACATATAAAAATTACTTTTCATCACTATTTCTCCATACCGTTATATTTTCGGAAGCTGAAATTGTGTATGTGGGTTTGTTTTTTGTTGTAGATGTGCAATAAGAAAAGATTTTTGAATATTCAAATTAGTGCGCCCCCATTGGGAATAAAAGTAGCTGTTTCTCTATACCGGCATATTTTTGAAGGCTGAAATTTAGTATGTGGGTTCGTTTCATATTGTAGATGTTCAATAAGAAAAGATTTTTGAATATTACAACTAGGGTGTCATCCGCGGGGGAAGAAGGTGTCTATAAAACAAAATTATCTTCTCATCAATGTTTCTCCATGTCCTTTAATTTCCAGTGAGTGAACTTATATTTAATATGAGCATTGCACCCGTGCGGAGCCGGGCTGACCGCCAGTTAACATATAAACCAATATTTAGGCACATTTTACGTCACTAACCGATGCACTGATCAATTAATTGATACATCCTGATGGTTTCAACCACAGACGACGTCAGTAACTAGCCGACGTTAGAGAGAAACGGCAACACTGTCAGGGATCCTTTGTTTTTGAAGTCTTATCAATATCAAGAGAAATGAAATACTTTTTCTGTAGTTTCACACCTTTCTCATTGACTATATATGAATTGGAAACGTATGCAAAACTAAATGTTTGATTTTCGAGTGGAAATGTTTTCAAATTCTGTTTTTTGAAAATTCCAAAATTTAATCAAATCAAACTAAACCTATGAAAGCAGGTATCTCATAGTTATTCCCAAAAAATGAAATGAATTAGAAGGAAATGGGTGTCTGCAATACCTGGAAAAAATTGGACACGTTCTTTCAATTTGGTGGTGTTTGTAACTCAGTTTTGTGAAGCTGTCAATAAATATAGACCACCAGATGAATATTTCCAAAATACCTTACTGATGGCTTCAAAGTTAGTGAAAATCGCAGTATTTTCCAGAAGTGTAGCCTCTCTGAATAGTTGAAACAAATTCACAAAAAGAAAAACAGATATGCTTTTTCATTATGGCTTTTATGTTTTATACTATATATACATTACACTCCGCTTATGAACTCGAGAAGACTTTTTTTGTCCTACAGAACAAATTATGTTTGGAACATTTGTCTTCAAATCAAATCTTATCATCACTTTAGGAAATACTGTTCACAATAATAACAATAATAATGATAATAACCTAACATTTTGTCCAAGATACCATTCTGACTTACATCACTTAAAGAATGGAATATAGATTCTGAAATGAAATTATGTACACTTCTAATTTAAATCGTGTTGCCGAAATTTAGTGTGTTTTTCCTCTTATGACTTCGTTCATGTTTGAAAAAAATATGCAAAACTACCAAATGATAACACCATGAATATACAGAAATTAGTTCACTTGTATTACTGGCTCAATAACCATAAAAATTTTCATTTCAATAAATTGATGGATGTAGCCGGTACTACGTGGTAGAAAATCATAATGAAAAGAGAAATGGAAATGTCTATGTTAGTTACGAATAAAAGTGGTAGAGAACATATAAATTTTCATTTCTCTTTTAATTTTCATTTCAGTTCTAGCTAAGTATCACTTTTTCACTATTATCAGTTGAACAAACGAATATATAAAGCAACCATTTGGATATACTTCTCGATACATCTCATTCATGAATAATTTTTTTTCAATATTAAAAATTTGAAGTGAGAATCTGAAACGGATTCAGGAATCATCTACATGTTTTATTTAATCAATTTTTGTGCATTCTGATATGACTGCTCTTAAACAGAGTAGGCGACCGACGACTAGGCAACATAAAGTGTACTGTTTTCCAACTCGCGTACAATAACGATTTACAAACTTTCCAGAGCAGAAAATTAATTTTTTTGTGTATGATATCTCATCTTCCATACCCCTTTTCGTCGTAGCATCGTTATATCAGAAATTCAGTGTTATTTAGAAAGTCATGAAAGAGCAATGAGGTTTGAAAGTAATTCAAGTGGAAAGGATGTACGCTACCACTGCCAGAAATGTAATATTATAAATTCGGAAAAAGTCACCCTCTAACAAATATTTACCGGGGGGTCGTTTTATAAAGAGTTGTGAAGACGCCGCAATGAATGATAAGACGTTAAAATGCATTACCATGATGTCACATGAAATAAAACCCATATACAGGAGCGCATTATGTGAAAAATATGGAAATAGTATTGCTTTAGCCAGCAAAACAGCCCCCTGCATATGAAATATGTGATCAGGGCTATGGAGATTTTTTAAGTTTTCTCGACGTTTCCCAGTGAATACCAATGCTTTAGGTGCGCATCGCAAGCAATTTCTGCCGAATTTATAAAACCACAAACATAAATTTTCAGGCCAATTATTTAGAAACATTTTCAGTTATGAAATGATTATACAGGGTGTGTCAAAACATTTTCTACTTTCTATCATGAGGATGAATGAAAAATGGATGTATATGAAGAAAAACATAAATAAAATGAAATGATGAAACTTACTTTGACATTATTTTGAAAATAAGGGAAGAAAATTTTGAATAGAGGCTGAGGTTAGATTTTCTTTTTGAATTTTCGACATCGATGTATAAATTTCACTCAGATTGTTGAAGGCTGAACTTTCAATCATCGTTTGTTTCGCGATTAGCAATCTGATTAAAATGAAGTCCGGAATGAAACGCGTCGAGTGTTTTCAGTTGTCCGATGTTGCGGCTTCGACTATCAAGCCATTCTCAAGAAGTTATGACTACACTGAGGTCTCAATCTGACCGTTGTTTCAATAATACAGCAAAATATCATTCAGAAAAGCTGTTCGCTGTTAGCGAAACGCGTCAAGAAATAAAACGTGTTTGTGAAAATTGTTTAATTATTATTGGATAGTATTAATAATTGTCATAAATTGAAGAGTCAGTCCATTCATGATATTCAACCATTCCATAACCATTTAATTCATGTTTTATATCAAGCCATTGAGAAACTCATTGGTGGAATGGGAGAGATTTTCTTCATGGTATCTGTCGTTCTTCTTATGTCATTTCAATCAAATATTCTCCCAATTCATATTCCAAAAAGTTCAAGAATTTATCTCCATTCAAATTATCTTCGAAAAAATCTACTTGGATCAGGTAACATTTGTTTTTGTTATTGTTGGTTTCTGTTAGCGATATCAAAATTTAGGTTTTTATATATGCACCATTTTACAATTAACAGCATTTGTTTTGAAAGTAGATTGCATTTTAAAATTTAAAAAAAGAATACGACTAACAATGTTGTGTGGTTTTTCTATTTCTACTTTGCAGATTTTGTAATGAAAAATTTTTCAATAGACAAAAATTATCAATAGAATAGTCCAACTATAAATTCTTCAAGCGTTCATTAGGTTTCATGCATCAATATTCGCAAAAGTAAGTTTTTACTTACTTATTTAATTTTTTACTTTTCAGATATCGATGGAAACTTTTCTTAGTTTGTTCATTTCATTTGAAACATAATAATTGTATGGTCCATGACTTCAACATCTCTCCTTCTTTTCTTCATATTATGACGTCACATCGCTTATTTTATTTCTCTCATCAAATTTTTTCATTCGATACCAAATCATAGGGGTTACTGTGAAAATAATCAGTTACAATCTTGTAGCATCCGGTATATTGTATTGAAAATTGCGGCATTCATGTAGTCGTGCATTCTTTGAGAACTAAACATGTGTGCCAAATTTGAGATCAGACGGACACTAGGAAGTGAGACAAATTCAACTTGCAACGACAATGGACAAATGGATCCGAATAAAAGATTGTGAAGTAACAATAAAATGATAAAATATAAGTGAATGTGTGTTTTATCTTGGATTTGTTTTTTCGACATCCTCACACTATCAAATCTTTTTTCCCTCTGCCATGAGATGGATTGTATTTCTTGAGATTCCCGTAGACGACAAACCCTCAGCACCGTTGGATTCGTAACATCTGAGCTTCACGAAAGTCAATTAATACCCCGAAATAAAATGTTAATCCACCCTTCTACTTCAATTAAACCCGAAATAACTAATTCATCAATTGAAAACCCAAAAAGTCAACTGTTAATATCGTGAATGCAAATTCACCCTTTTAGAGTATTCTTTCGGAGCCGAAGAAATATTCGAAAAATATCGCGTCCTCATCTGTCATCATTTTAATTTAAATTTTCAAAGTATTCTCTTTTGAATAAACATTTTGGATGGACCCTTTCCAGTCCACTGATAAATATGCACAAGTTATACAATTCGCGAATTTGTATCAAATTTGAATTTCCATTTTTACATTCCAGAGGGTGGTTTTTAATAGAATTGTATGTAACGTAAGAATATCTTTGATTTAATATGTTTGTTTTGCATAAAATTAATGCATATGTTTGTAGCAGTTCCATCAACAATGGGGTGAAGCATGTACACACTCCATGAATGGCTGTATTACGTCGTGAACAATGGCTTTGTTTATGAAACTCATCAATATAATACTGGAATACGTTTATTGGAATCAACTGAATTGAAAAACACCAAAACAGGGTTTTAGCCATGAATATATTATTTTTTGAAATCGGGTAGAAAGCGAGAGGTCATTTAGTCATTTTCACACTTTGGTTCTCGATATCAGTCAAAGTTGAATTTTCATATTCAATATTGTATAGTATTATTTTTGATAGTAATCACAAATTTTAATAATACAGACATTATTTTCATTTCCACTACAACAGTAGTTTCCTCAGTTTCGTTACCAACCCAACTGAAGATGTTACTATGTAATGGAACGCGAATCGAAAATGAATTTTATAGTGTGAAAATTTGTAATTTTCATTACGAATAGTGTTATTTGTGTTATATAGTGTTGAGTGAGTAACGAATCAGTTTATTCAAAGTTTTATATAGTATCAATGAAGTCTACAATGTACAATTTTTTGTCATCAACAGCAAATACAATTTATATGACGCTCCCCAACTTTCAACTTTAGTTTATGTTCACATCGGTCGGACGGTACCCAGGCGGTTCGACGTGGATGCTTTGTTCACTCACTCGAAATGACTGCCGTGTTGGTCGGTGGTTCAAGCCCTAGTCTGAACGATCGTCCACTTGCTATCGTCCAACCCGTGTTAGGAATCACACGTTAAAAGGTAAGACCTCGTTAATCCTCAGCTCGCACAAGTTTCGACTTCTGAGGGTTGTCGTTCGTAGGGGTACGACATCTGGTTAATGGAAAAACAGAGTTTGAAACAAATTTTTTAAAACAGATTCAATCCTCTGAAAAACAACGATTTCATAGTTTGCTTTGTTCTTGTCCTGGAAATGTGGAATTGATTGGTGGTTCTTGTGTTGTAGTCATGAATTTGATAATTGTATATTGTTTTTATCTAAAAGATAAAGTAGAGTGGAACAATAATCAAAATGGGGCTGTATAATGGTTCTGTATATTTTTATTTTTGAAAACATGGAAACTTCCGATGAAATCCTGGAGAAAAAAATAGTTTTTTTGATATTCTTTTACAAATATATTCACAGTGTGCATTGAGAGTTAGTGATTTATCCAACACGAAGCCTAAATACTTGAATTCTGACACCCATTCAGTTTTGTCTACCTCCACTTCGAGTTGTAGCTTTTCATAGTCAATTGATTTCAGTTCATGGTAAATTATAAACAGCAGTGGTCCTAGGATACTCCCTTGGGGTTCGCCTATATGGTTTGAAATTTCATTTCAGAAACATTTCCCCACTCTAATTATTTGTGACCTGCCATTGAGATAATTTTCGAACCAACTTAAGGCTATTCCATCGATTCCATATCTCAATTTATGAAGTAATATTTGCCTATCGATAGTTTCGAATGCCCTCTTGAAATCAAGGAACACTGATACTATAAATTTATCACTATCGATTTCATTCTTCCATTTTGAAACTGTTAATTGAAGGGCAGTTTCACACGAGTGGTGTTCTCTAAATCCGGATTGATTTCCTATAAAAAGGTTATTTTCAGTAAAGTACCTAGTAATTTGTTCATGTACAACAATTTCCAAAACTTTCTCAATAATCGGCAAAGTATTTATTGCTCTGAAGTCTGACATATCAACTGCATCATTTATTTTTGGGATGGGAATAACTGTACTTTTTTTCAAACTATTTGGAAAGTTACCAGATGACATTGATATTTGTATTAACTTTAGGATATGAAATCCAAGTGTAAAAAATATTGATTTCAAAAATGTAGCAGACATTACTTCTTCAGCATTGCCTTTATTTTTGAGGGAACAAATAATTGAATTCAGCTTACTTATATCAATCTTCTCGAATTCAACAAATATCGTTTCTATATTATTTAGATTTTGAGGAGACCATTGTGTTCCACTTACAATAGAATTGGAGATATCTTCACTTTCAACAAAAAATGAATTGAAGTTGTTAGCAGCTTGTAGCTCCGTTCTCGCTTTGACGACAGCGCCATTAGTACTAAAATTGATAGATTTGAAATTTAAATGGTTGTTTGTCACCTTATATCAATATTTCCTTTATTTTCCACATTTTCTGCAATTTATCACTATTCGCATCAATTATGTTTTCATAGTTTTGAGACTTTTTGATTTTTAACATATTAACAACTTGATTCCGTCCCAGTTTATATCGCTTCCAGGACTCCTCCTTCTCTATGCCGGAACTTTTAGTGAATTCTTTGTAAGCCCTGTCTCTAAGTTTCGAAGCAGATCTGATTTCGTCGTCATACCAGGAGACTTGATTTGATTTATTCTCACTTTCAACTATTGGCGCAATATCATTTGATAGTATTTCACCTTTCGACTCAATATTACTGTATATTTCATTTACATCATTAGACCCGTAATTGAGAATATTACAAATTGAAAATTTCATATAAGGATATAGTATATGCTTGCCAGAAAACAACTTCTTTTTTTGCTGAAATCATATTCGTGATTGTGTTTACACAAAAATAATAACCAACATCCAGTTTCATGAAAATTATAATTAAAATATCTATATTAACACCCACTCTATTGCTCTAGCTTCCCACTTCTGACGCCATAGTCTCGAGTCAACACACGTTCTCGTCTGTAATGCAAGCTGTCAGAATATTTTTTATGCGAAAATAAGGTAATATTATCTTCCGAGTGGAGTGAGAAGGCAAACTGAGCCAAGACACTACGTCTAGATTATTTAGCCGAGTACCGGCAATATATCTGTGGAAGGTGTACAGGTATTATAGCCGGACCATTGCTCGGAGATACATGGCTTCCTACGATCTAATGCGAACTTTTGCATCCACGCGACGCGCTGGAAATCAATCACATTTATATCATGCACGAACTGTTTTCTTCCAGTGGCAGCTGGAATATTATGGTTCTTCAGAGTTTGAGATCTTTTCGAGGAAATGTATGGAAAAGTATTCAAAAATGGCTCTGGAAAATGTGATATTTCAATAATTCAACATGAAAAACGGCATTGAACTTAATAGTATGATAACGCACTGCCACATGAAATATCTGATAAATATTTCATGATTAGTATTCAAATAATATCAAATCATGAGATTTTCACCAAACAGTTTTCGAAAACGCAACATATTTCACTATGCAATAGATTCTTCTGGCGTGTTATGAATAAGTTGCACTGATTTTACTTTCAAGTGTAAGAAACACCACTTTTACAAATCTACAAGGCATTTTACGTAGAAATAAATCTGCCATATAGTGAAATATCTAAATTCAATGAAAGTGTGGGACCTACCAGTGTTTGTTCAAACTTTTTTCAGAAAATATCAAACAAATATTCTTTGAAACATTATTTGACATCCGAAACATACTCCTTCCGCAGATCAGAGCTGCAACACTCCTCAAAAAATGCGTCTCTTCAACCATCTCTTCTGTTATTATTTGAGGTTACTATTCAAATCTACAAAACAAATATTTGAAATGAAATATATGTCCAGGACTCTCGGTTCAAAATACCATTTGGTAGTAACTATTTAGTCTGTACTAGAACTGTTGCTGATTGCAAGCCTGATTTGCGGATGTTTTCAGGCAATATTTTCACTGGTTTCAAATCCAAAAGAATATTAGAACTTTTTTCCTATTATATTATTGTCAAAACATAACTCCAACTAAATCGAACAAGGTGACTAAAACTAACCAACATTGACTGTCTTAACATTTTATTCGCGATGAGAGAATAGATGCAGATTTTTGAACATTCAAACGGCACAAAATTTGAAACTGGATTTTTCTTTGGATGTGCAAGAACAATACTGGCATAGTTAACTTGGAATACGTTGCTTTGCACTAGATAGTCTTCTACCTTATTTATCGTCGTTTTCCTCGTGATGTTATCCACTTAGAAGTCCGCTCGAATTTGTGTCATATATTTTCCCTATTGCCCTTGACTTTGCTTCAACCAACTAGGCACGTTGTTCCAAAATTTTCAAAATTCTACAGATTCGCTTTTCGGTCTGATTTCCAGATGTTTTTCGAAATTTTTATGATTTCAAATCTATAGAAACTACTTCCAAATTCCAATCATGTCATATCATCGAAACTAGCGACAACTGAACACACCAGGTAATCAAAACTAACCAACTTCGACTATGTAACAAGAACTATTCAAAGAAAAATAATCATTTATGTATAGAAGATGCCACTATTAACAATAATAATCAGTTTGTCACAAGCATTAAATATATGTCGGTAGCCAAGCGGTTCGGCGTGGGTGCTTTGTTGCCGTGTTGGTCGGTGGTTCAAGCCCTAGTCTGAACGATCGATCTTCACTTGCTATCGTCCAACCCGTGTTAGGAATCACACGTTAAAAGGTAAGACCTCGTTAATCCTTAGCTCGCACAAGTTTCGACTTCTGAGGGCTGTCGTTCGTAGGGGTGCGACGGCTGGTTAACTGAAAAACAGATTTTAAAAACAGATACAACAGAACGAGGAGAGTGTGGAAAATATAAAAAGCTCTCTAACTGTTTTTATTTTTTTGTCCTTTCGTCTTAGTATGCTCTCATATCAACTGGATATACCTAACAATTATCTGATGATCAGATGATTGTTAAGTATTTCCCATGAAACTAGAACATTTGCCTTGATGTGGGGTATTCGACATTTTTTTCAATATCCACTATCCGAATAATCCGAAAAATTATTGTTGTTGTTTCAACCAGTGCAAAATCTATATAGATTCGAGAGAATCATTTTGTGAACACGGCACTGGTCCTCACTTCCAAGCAAAACATAGAAATATCCCTCTTCATATTATGAATTCGGAATTTAGACAATACGAATGTGGCAAAGAACCTAAAAGCATTCCAGGGCGGTGATCTCTTGACATATCAAATCGGAATAATGAGAAATTCTGATTCATTATCACATCATGCCTTTAGTTATGTGGGATATTTTTCAGCGAAAGCTGAACAGTGGAAAATGTGAAAAAAATTTCTTTAACCTGCATATATTAATAACATTTTCCACTTCAAAGTGTTTTGATTCTTGATTTTTCATGGTACTGACAATTCTGATAAGAAACAAGGCAATATTTCTGTAAATGAATATAACTTCGCCATATATGAAAATAAATTTTCTTAGGCAGTTGTAAAAATCCATGTAGTGTGAACACAAACTCATTTTTGTAACATTTTTTTGACCCATGTCAATGATTCATTTTCATTTCAGGTCGCAATGATTGTTTTTTAGCAAATTATCACTGCTTTCCATTTTAAATTCCTTTTTTTGTTCATGTTTTTGGATATTATCAACACTTTTTGAATCAATCCAGTCAAATATTTTGCTTCCATTGTTTTTAATACTCCATTCATTGATCTATTTTCAAATCATTTCAAATCTGTTCACACTTTTCCAGACAATGGAAGTCTGACCCCGTACCATTCATAACCTTGGGCGCTCTGAAAAACTTCGACAATTTTGATTTTTTTTTGTTGCAGCAAGCAGCTTCGTTAGAAAAAGTGATAAAAGAACAGCAGCAGCAACTGGAAATAGAACGAGGCTGGGACCAGGAAAGGGAACGAGACATCAAGGGTAATGGCAGCTCCAGCCCGAATTCAGAACACAGGGTACAGGAACATTCTCCGGCACCTACGGCCGACTCGCAGAAAAATCTCAGTGCCACAATACCACCTATGCCACAGGTAAAAAAATCCACACTATCAATATAATTCGAGTAGATTAGATACTAAAGTTACACCTCTCTGCCCGTTGAGAACTATGTAAGGATATCCCTATCCGTTTTTTGTTCAAGAATGATACGACGAAGTTAACAAATGACTACCCTTACAATCAGTCCCAAACACCGGGGCCCCAAATAATGTCAACGCCAACATCTAATCTCCATCATATGCAGCAATTGTTGCAACAGCACGTACTGAGTCCGTCACAACTACAAACGCTGATGAAGCAACATTCGATATTGCAACAACAACAACACCAGGTACTGTTTTTACAAAAAGTAGGTGATAGGAGTTTTTGGTCGTAAAATCGAAATCATCTTCAACAGACTAACGTATTTACAAAGTGTATTCTCATCTTCTCAAATCTGTTGAAGAAATATTTTTATCTGGAATGTTTCTGCCTGGATAAATTTGAAATTATTATCCACTCAATAGAAAAAATTGGAACCTCTAACGTAAAATGAATCTATTGAAAACACTTCGTAACACATCATAACAAAAAAATTGTGAGCCCTCACGGGACGCCTGGCAGATGTGAAACATCGAAGTTATTTTGTACAAATAATATGCATAAAAAACAGATTACGACAGGAACTAATATTATAATAAGCATGTGAAAATAAAATATTACCAATTTTTTTCTAGTTAGACCGAGCTCAATGTGGCGAGAGGGATAGCGTAACGCCGAACCAGTGAGAAGTGAATAGCACAGTCGCTTGCACAGTTCGCCACGGCAAGTATCCTCATGTCAACAATCGGTTTTACGTGCGGTTATTGATGTTTCACATCAAAATACGTCCCCAGAAGTAGTATTTTGGTTTTGGTGTGGAAAAAGTGTTTTCAATTGATGATGTCTCGAAAATAATTGAGTCGTGGCATTGCAAAACTCACTATATCCTATTCTGAAAAAAAAACAATTCATTAAATTTTGGGTAAAAGCAAGCATAGAAACAGAATCCACTGTGGTCTAAAATTTTTACCATGGATGTAATGGATTTTGTGAGGCACGCGTGAAATGTCTAGACATAGTACTCATACGATGAATTATGACAGTGGAAATATTACTTTTGATTCTTCTCTGAAGAAACTATACCCCTATTTCCTCAGTATCGACAATAAACAGTACAATGGTGATCCATTCATAATTAACATCAATATCTATCCAGTCTGAAAAATTCCACGAATTGAAAATTTAAAGTGCCCCATAGTTAATAGAGAAACTTGAACCATTTTCTTGATTATCATACAAGCGGAGAAGAAAACTCAGTAGACTTTCGGAAAACTGTCAATTATCTGTTTTACTAACTGAAATGTTTTGATCTATTATCTTCCTATTCTAAGAAAGCGCAGATCTGATTACTAATTGATTTGATTTCCTACAAAAACTCCTACGACTCAGGTAATGGCACTTGGAATTTATGATTCCTTTCAATCTGTCGCATAAAACAACTCATTGAATTTCAGCAACATCAGTTAGCCGAATTGGGAAAGAAACAAATCGAGCAGACGATGCAACAACTTCAAGAACAACTTCAATTGAATCTCATCCAACAAACACATATCCTACAAAGTACGGACAAGAAGAAAGCTTCTGGATCTCTCCAACAGCTTGCCTTGCAGCAACAACAGTTGATCCAGCAACTGCAGCTTGTCCAGAGGCAGTACGTCGTGCATCAGGGTATGGGTATGCAACCACTGATGATGCCACAGAGCCAAGGTACGAAACGTTCTGCGAAGATTCTTCCGCGTCTCACAGGAACCAACGGCGTTGGCTTTGGTAATTCGGTTAATTATCAATTTTCGAGCTGAGGGGTGCAGAAATGGGTCAGTAATAGGGAGCTGGTTGACGAAACGGGTGCCATTAAACTTCTTCCTCGATGTCAGTTAGTCCACCAAGAAATGTTCTGTTAGTCTAAATTTTTCCGAGTTCAGCATCAACTGCCGATCTTTAAAACTAGTTAAAAATGTTATTTTCCACATATTATCCTATACCAGTACTTTGGTATTATGAAACCCGATGATCCTGTTGGGGCCCAAATTTCATTGCATTGGTATAGTTTTTTTTGGTACTATAAAATTTTGACCACAACATGTGATTCATTATCTTTCTAGAAAACGAGGAATGGTCATCTGATCTTTCATATAATATATTTTTTCACCAACTTGATTCATATCCTCTAAATACGCGTATATTGCTGTTAGGTGTGTCACTTCATTTCCGCAAATACTGGCTATTGAAGTTTTTCCAGCAATATAATTTGTTGAAAATAATTAAGTGTTGAGCTGAAAACTGATATTTTACCGAATATCAAAAGCTACCGGTCAACTGAAGCCAAGAACGAAAATCTTCATAACCAAGAAACAGTCAAGAATACAAAGCAATTTTTTTATGATGTTCAATCAGTAAAAATGTTTCAAATTGAAATGAATCATTAATTTAATTTGTTGCTCTCCACTAACTAGCAGAAAATTTTATCATAACTCAAAATGCATGTAAAACTGTCAATAGCATTGCTTCAACATCAAAATACTTTGATAAAACCAAAACAAATCGCCGGCCCTTATATGAAGAGAAGAATATGGATCCTTTTTCCAGCGTTAGGTATGTATATCCCCATCCTGCCTGTCCAATTACCTCCAATTTAGAGTTTCACTCCCAAATCTGGCAATGCCACTTGAAATAATTGATTAGTAGCCTATCGCATTGTTTTTAGAACGGTTACAGTGACAGGGTCGGCTTGAGATTGATTACATATCCCCCAATTGGGATGAACCATGTTGACAATTCTGAACATTTTGAATAGTTTATATTCGATAAAGATATAACACTAAATCTTCAGCAATCTTTACGTCTTCATAACATAAAATTCATTGAAACCAATAGTATACATCACAGTAGTCTATTTTTCAATTACATCACCGTTATTTTGCATGCGCATTCAGATATTTTTCTTACATACTGCTCTCCTTTCGATGGAGCCCAAGGCAGTGCCGATAGCCGNTACATGAATAATCAGTACTCAGAGAATTGTGTACACTCATAGTTTTGGGTGTCATCCTTGTAGGTCGAGCGGTGGAAAGATGAAAAAAAAATCTCTAGAGTACGTCATGAAACTTCGAACTCCATTAAAATTGATTGGTCAGATTGAGTGGTTGCGGATGTTCATGAATGTCTTTGCATGAACATTCCACCTGAATATTTTTATTATTTATTCATTATCTTTTACATAAAAAAGGTTGTGCCGGTGAAATGCCCACACTGCGAGGTGTGGGCAGATGAGAAATAATTGGAAAATTGGTAATATGAAATTACGTTTTTTTATCGAAAACAAGTTATAATTTCTTGTTATGGTTATTTATTTCTGATAGATAACAGCAATATACAATCAATTTCTACTTAGATCTGTTCAGTTTTCATAAATGCTGTACCATTGACATACAGGGTGCCAATTTGAAAACTTCCCACCTTGAATATCTTCCTTTCAGTACACAATATGAAAAATCGAAAAGACAGGTGAATTTTATTTTCGCTATTATATTACTTATTGATGTTAATTTTTTTAGGCTACTGGCCAGTGTTGCCCCTGATGAAAAGTTGGAAAGGTGTCACCCTATTTTCTTCACAGTTCTATATTGATAAGAAGGTTAATACAATAATATTTGTCTGCAGTGCAGGCAAGTTCCACATACTTCTGTAAATGTAGAACGGAATTTTTCGGAAACTGCTCATCAAAAAATAATTTTAGAAAGAGAATTGATCACCTTTCAAAAAGATATGCCACTTGACCCCCCTTGTATTTCATATTCTAAGAGTAACATCTGCCTCTTCTAGATGTTTGAACATTGAGATTAAAATATATTCATTTGAAGTGTCCCCCTTGAAAATCAAGTTGTACTTGTCTGTTCGATTTTTATATTATGTACTGGGTGGGAGATATTGAGGATGAAAAGTTGCCAAACTGACACCCTGTATTTTTATCATATTTATGATGAGTGAGATAAAATAATGAAAATGGAAAAAACCCTTCAGTAGGCAGCTGTTTATTCACGGAGTTTGTTTTCACACCAGAGTACGAAAGCTAAGATAGTCGACTTGGAAATCCAGCGCATTCTTACATATATCATTTCACCCCACCGAAGAATTATTTAGGATGTTATAATACTTTTTATAGTGATTTTATTACAATTTCTTGAATAATGTCGCATTAGGAGCCGTGTGATACACTCCTTTCATATAATATATTTTTTCACCAACTTGATTCATATCCTCTAAATACGCGTATATTGCTGTTAGGTGTGTCACTTCATTTCCGCAAATACTGGCTATTGAAGTTTTTCCAGCAATATAATTTGTTGAAAATAATTAAGTGTTGAGCTGAAAACTGATATTTTACCGAATATCAAAAGCTACCGGTCAACTGAAGCCAAGAACGAAAATCTTCATAACCAAGAAACAGTCAAGAATACAAAGCAATTTTTTTATGATGTTCAATCAGTAAAAATGTTTCAAATTGAAATGAATCATTAATTTAATTTGTTGCTCTCCACTAACTAGCAGAAAATTTTATCATAACTCAAAATGCATGTAAAACTGTCAATAGCATTGCTTCAACATCAAAATACTTTGATAAAACCAAAACAAATCGCCGGCCCTTATATGAAGAGAAGAATATGGATCCTTTTTCCAGCGTTAGGTATGTATATCCCCATCCTGCCTGTCCAATTACCTCCAATTTAGAGTTTCACTCCCAAATCTGGCAATGCCACTTGAAATAATTGATTAGTAGCCTATCGCATTGTTTTTAGAACGGTTACAGTGACAGGGTCGGCTTGAGATTGATTACATATCCCCCAATTGGGATGAACCATGTTGACAATTCTGAACATTTTGAATAGTTTATATTCGATAAAGATATAACACTAAATCTTCAGCAATCTTTACGTCTTCATAACATAAAATTCATTGAAACCAATAGTATACATCACAGTAGTCTATTTTTCAATTACATCACCGTTATTTTGCATGCGCATTCAGATATTTTTCTTACATACTGCTCTCCTTTCGATGGAGCCCAAGGCAGTGCCGATAGCCGGCCCTGTACACGAATGGTCCACGTGCGGTTAAAACTATTGGCACTTGCCTTTCCTGTCCTTTTGATCCTTCCTTATGTCCATCTTGACTACCTCAACGCTGGAAAACGGCCGTCCAATCGGTTTAAACGCACGTGTACCGTTTCAATGCCGTCACCAAACACTTTCAGTCAATGACGTCATGTGTGTGTTTTTGTGTTATGCAGGTCTCAACTCCCGAGAAGTGATGAGTCCATGGAAGGATATGAACGATCAGCATGTGGTTAATAATAAACCACCGCCGGAACTGAATGGTAAGTCGACTTTGATTAGTAAAAAATACATACAACTTTTTTTAGATTGTTCAAATTCAGGATTTGTGATTACCGAAGCCAAATTTTCCCACACACACAATTTGATCACAATTCTTCTTCATTCCAATTTTCTTATCAGCTCATCTACCTGACACTTAGGTATCCATGTGATTATCTTATCCGTTCAAATTTTCAATTGTAACGCGTCCATAATACGAAATATTTCTTTACCACTGTTTCTCCATGCTCTTAAATTTCCGGTAAGTGAATTTATATTTAGTATCAGCGTTGTAACCGTGCGGAGCCAGGGCTGATCACTAGTACAATTAAATCAGTGGTCCTTCAAGCCGAATTCGAAACAGCGACATATGACTAATTTATTGAAGATATTAAAATTCGCTTCCTATTGCCATATCGGGTGTAGTATCGAAATCAATTTTGTTTTCAACTCCACAACTTTTTCAATCACCTTGTATTTTTATACCAAAAAATAATATGAAGTGATCCCATATTCATCTCCACTCTAACTTTTCTCTTTGAAAATTCCACTTCATTCATATTCATTTTGCCGTTATAAGCCCTCTCTTATTTTTCAAATTACAATTACAAAATCTTCCTTTCGCGTCAATCATTTTACCTTAAAGCGAAGGATTTTTTCGATTTTTATTCTTTCTTGGCCTATTTCGTTTATTTTGTCAATTTGATCTCTTCTTTTCCTTTCTCTGAGTTCTTTTTGTTTGAACTAAGTGTATGTACCAATCTAGTTGTTTATATTCAATTTTATCCAGCAAGTATGGGTTCTTGGTTTATCTGCTGCCTAATTTATTTGTTTCTCACATTGCATTTTTGTTTGCTTTCGGATATTGTCTAAAAAAAAATTTTTAAGAGTTTCACTCTTACTGCCATCAGAACGGTGGCTGGGTATTACATAGAATGAGTGAATTTAGTTTCAGGATGAAAGCGGAGAGGGGCATACTCATACTTAATGTCAGTATAAGAAAACCTTCCTTTCACAGTTTTGTCATTGATAAGAGATACCTATAGGAGAGGCCAAAATATTCGAATTGAGAGACTTTGTTTATTATAATAGCCACCAGCATATAGCCTTCACACTTACTCAAGCACTGTTGATATTCCGCGCCAAGTGTTCTTTTTTGTTCCAGATAATTCTCCGGGTTTACTAGGCCTGCCGCCTAGTAGGTCTAATAGAGAAGAGCCTATAGATGAAAAGCCAGAAAGAACTACCACTCCCGACAGAGTGCATCATCTGTATGGACATGGAGTTTGTAGGTGGCCTGGTTGCGAAATCATCTGCGAAGATCTTCAAGCATTTGTCAAGTGAGTCCAAGTTGAATTTATGATGTAGAAAGCTATATTCCCGAGTACCTCATTCCTATGAGATAAATATTGTATATCTTGAAAATAATTAGTCTTACCCACAATTCAAATTGTGAGCTATGTTTTGACAATGATTTTGGGTTAATCAAGGAGTCTTATTCATCACTTTCAAACTTTTACTGAGATTTTTTCCTGAAAATTTTCCAATAATTCGACAGTGATCTGAAAAAGTATCACTCATCATTGTACAATTTTCATTGCTTGGTGGAAAGTTTTGTTTTTATGTATCGATAGTCGTAAAAACTGGATAGTTACTTTGTTTTGATTTCGTTTTGGGAAAAACAACCTGGGAGAACAACCATCGGTGTTCAGAAATTCATTTGTTTGTTGTGTTTTGAGGAATTCTATTTTTTTTTCAATTACTGATCGTTCGAATAATGACTTATCTTCTTTGTTGTTACTTAGATTATTTTCCAACTTTTGCCGTACTGAAAAAGTAACTGTATCAAATGCAATATTTTTGTAATATTAATTTTATCTGGTACCTACTGTAGTTTTCAGAGCGACGATAGGCATCCTGTTTCGTGTCGGAGCCAACATCAATTTTGTCTGATGCTATGCGTTTTCTAAGGTGATTAATAGCAGAAAGGAAGAGAGATTACCTAAACCATCAAATTACAATATTTTGTCGTCGTCGTCGTCTTTTAGCGACAAAAGAAAAAGCGACCTGGAATAAATTAAAGACGACATCGCGGTTTAAAAACTCTAATTACGCTATGTTCAATTAATATGCAAGGCGTTTGATCACCACGTTGCCGGATTCAATGTTAATCTCTTGAGAAGTCTTTATTACTTCCTTCGTTCTAAAGGGGCGGATCTATAGGGCGATCCATGAGATATCTATGCATGAAAAATCACTTCTTGGAATTCATAACACAAATAAAAATGAATATACACGACATTTGTGCTGAAGGTTTTTTAAAGGCTATTTACGTTGGATTCAAATCAGTCTAAGTTATACATATCGAAAAGTTTATTCCACGAGGACGCCATTAAAGAATTGAAACGTTCTTCAATTCAATTTAGTCTGGAAGGGATTGGCAATTGCAATTTGATGCCTACTTCTTCATTCATATTGAATGGCTAGATCCCTTCTCCATTCATTCATTTTTTATCATTTGTCGCTACTTCAACCTGACAAAGATAGATACCCATCACGGCAGACCGGAAAACTTCACTTACTTGCTGAATTTTCAATTCTAATTCTGATTCTCTTTGATGATTCGAATAATGTTTTGAAAAGTATTTTTGACACCTCAAACATTTCTTCAACCTTCTGTCTTAAGCTTGAACAACTGCCTCATTTCTTCCAATTATCCGAAAAACCTGCAACGTTATGAACTCGTTGCGCCTTTTTCTGAAAACTATATATTCATGATGGTTCTTTAATACATGGGATCTCAGGTATATCTTCCAAAACTCTTTCTGGCCCGCATCTGGTACTCCGCATCTGTTTCTGGACCCAAATATAAAATTGATGATCCGTTTAGCACAATCACAGTTTGTTTGTGATGTTTGTGATGTTTGTGATGTTTGTGATGTTTGTTTCCATTTCATCCTATTCTTTGATGTTGATGTTGTTGTTTTTTGATGAATTTTTCCAGTTTGACTTGGACCACTCTTGACTACCTTGTTATTTCGAGGCTGCTGTTAGTGCGATTTTCATTGCTACCATTATTTCCAAATTGTCAGTTTTTCATCCAATTCAGTCGAGCATTCACTTGTTTCACCTTTGGCCACCGAAAAAAAATCACATGTTAGTATGAGTTCAGCCACCAATGAATCATATCTGGTTCCACCCCTGATGTCTTTCTGTTGGTGAATCTGGCCAACATCAGTGTTATTCCCACATTTTTTATCCTATCTGAATATTGGTTACTTTGGGATCTAGTATCGCTTCTGAGTATACAACCTTCATCGACAATTGTATACCTTCCAATCGAATTTTCTGGTCCCTCTATATTGGTCCTTCTGATCAATACTACTGTAGGCGATCTAGATGGACTTCTCGATCTCCTTTCTCGATCTATCTTGTTCCTCCCAGAACCTGCAGTTTGTATAGCCATCTCTCTCCTTTTTGACCAATATGGCTTCCATACTATTTCCAAAACCTCTTCAAATGACAATACTGAAGCAATTATTTTTATTTCAGGCATTTAAACACAGAACACACCCTTGATGATAGATCCACTGCCCAAGCTCGTGTTCAAATGCAAGTCGTTTCTCAACTAGAGCTCCAACTTCAGAAAGAGAGGGATAGACTTCAAGCTATGATGCACCACCTCCATCTTTCTAAACAGATGGGATCACCAGATACTCACAAGGACTCTTCCACGGTAAAGATGTCGGTGAGTACATCTTTGCCGCAACCTCCTGTCTCCATGGGACCCATGGTTTCTTCTGTGAGATCTCCAGTTCTGCATTCTCCATCGCCCAACGTTCCCGGACCCATTAGGAGGCGACTGAGTGATAAGTCTGCGTTATCTTTAGCTGGTGGTGAGTTTAAGCATCTTTTAGAAATTCATATTTCTTGAGAAGGGTTTGCCGAATTCACTGAAGTAACAAATACGTGTTAACCATTAGTATTCTTAAGGCTTTATTGTCCGTTGTCTACGGCGTTGCTTGCCTGTGACCGATTCTAGCGCCGTTGTTCATTTGGCGGTGTTTGATTTGTTGTTAGAACGCTGTACGCCACAACCTATCTCTCCACAAATGTTTCATGCGCGTGGAGAATGTTAAAGGGGCCGTTTGGACCGTGGACGAAGTGGAATTCTACAAGAGGCGGCCGCAGCGGTGCTCATCGGGCCCCTTGTCGCAACCAGTCGTCGGGTACGTCTCCGAGGGCCACCATATTCACCTCTGTACATTGTGTGTTTTGTGATTTTTATCTCTTTTTCTTATCTCTTTTACATCCTTTATACATATTTTTCTTATTAACAATGTGTGGCTTGTGTGGTGTGCGTGTGTGCGTGATGTTTAGCTGGTCCAGTAACCGCATGTCAGCCGCTGGCTTGGCGACTAACAGGAGAACCAGACGCCACCGTCATCGGAAGGTATAATTTATAGCACCGGGTGTCGCCAAGAACTAACCTTGACCTTACTTGATTGTTATCTTTCTCTTTCTTGGGTCTGGGTGTGTAGAATGCGATTCGCACCAATCTGTCACTCCACAAGTGTTTCGTGCGCTACGAAGACGACTTTGGGTCATTCTGGATGGTGGACGATGCCGAATTCGTGAAGCGGCGCCACCTGTCGCGTGGTCGGCCCCGGAAATATGACCCAACCCCATCACCCACTCCACCCCACTGCGCACAGTAAGCACCATTTGAAAAGGCGTCGTCGTAAGGCGTCGTACCTGCGTGTGCTGATGTCTGCTCGGCTCGCTCTGCTTCGGGCGCGTGCATTTCAGGGTCTGACTTACACTGGTAAAACGATGGGGATTTCCATTATTTCAAGCGCATGCAGATGCTTTCTAGTATGTTTCAAAACCCGTCGTGTACCAGGTTGTGGTTCGGCTCTGCATTGTGGGCGCCCTAAGGCTCGACGCATACTGATCGGGCTGCTCGTTCTTTGCAAATTGGGAAGCAATAATTAAACAGAACAATTCCATTCATTTCATTCAAATTCAAAGTTCTCTTCTGAAAATTTCTCTACACCTAAAGCTTAGTATGAAGAACGTTAGAGGTAGTAAAGAGTAAACTCATTCTAATGTCTTCATGGAGTTGGTGAAACTCATAAGGAACTTTTGGGAAAAATGATGATTCAAATTTAACACTCAACACTTCATTATTTATTACGAAAACGGTATAGATGCTTCACTATCTAATATTTTCTTCACGAGGATTTACTTGAAATTCAAAAATTCAACCTCAAGGCTCTGGTCAAAATCAATAATTGAATGTTTTGAATACAGACCCAAAGGGCAATTTTTTCCAAACTATTTTGAAGTACTATCCTGTGTTTGAAAAATGTAAATAAAATAAACTTTCTTGAGAATTGAAATCATCTAAATGATTATTGCCCTCAATACATGAAAACGAAATTGTTAAAGGCTGTGCATCTTTTACAGAGTATGACAGCAATTGAATGCACGACACATGTTTGATCGATTAAAATAAACATAAATCAGTGCTGCGCTGTAAATTGACAGGTAATTATAATTTTCAGAGCCGAATTATTTCGAAATATTTTGAATGAATCCTCAAATTTGTATTTTGATAATCAAGTATTTGAGTTCATTTTATCGTTTTCTTTTTCTGGAAATAATCTTATATACTTCATACAAAGCCCAATCAACCAAAATGCGTTCAATCTTATAATTCTCAAAATTTTAGTTGGGCAAACGCCTCTGTGTATAATGATTATGAATATAATCGTTTGACGGCCTCGAATTTTTTCATCAAATTGATGTTCACTCATTCCTTAGCAAAATTTCAAAAATTAATGCTATTCACACATTTCAATCGATTATATATAATGCTTCGATAAATCAATAATTAATTAAATAGGTTTCCTGAAAAGCACTTGCCACAAAAATTCTGGTTCATGAATACCGTTCAATCAAATACCCATTGAACATTGAATTAAGAAATCATTTTCTGTGCTTTCCTAACAACTAACACTTTCAAGTTCCAGAACATTCACCAATTTACTTAAACTGATATTTTGATTAATTCGGCGGAATGAAGATGTTGTTCATATTTACATGTACATTCAATAAATAGAATATATATTCAATAAATTGAATATTTGTAACATGTATATATGTAACATCTACCTCAGAAACATGAATTTTATTCTCTCTTTCCAAATACAAGGTCGAACATGAAAATAATATTGCATTCAAAAGGACTAAAAAATTGCATTCTGTAGAAAAATACCGTATTTGAAAAACTTAAATGATGGTTGCTTGAATTTTGAATTTGAAAATGTCATCCTGTTGAGTGTAAAACAAAGAATTTCACATTCAGAGAATTTGAGATAAACTACTTGCCAATCCCAACAGGTCTAAATCTTTCTGGTCGGTAGTTGAAGCTGTAAATGAAAACTTTACAAAATCCACAATTCCACCACTAAAACTAGCGGAAGGTTCAATTGCAACAACAGCCAAAAAAAAAGCAAGTCTACCAGCTGAACAATTTGCTTCCCATTCCACAGTTGATTTTCTTGGAAAGGCACCACCCAATATTCCCACACTAGAATCCACAATACCGGAAATTTGAAACGCGAATTTTGAAACAGCTTAATATCAACAAGGCGTCTGGTCCTGATGAAGTGCCCGTCATCGTACTTAAAAAATGCGCAAATGAAATCGCATCAGTATTTTGCAGACTGTTCAACGTGTCTTACAAGAAAGGGGTTTTTCCTTCTTGTTGGAAGATTGCTCGCGTCCTGAGTATTCCCAAAAAGGCAGAAAATATCTTCCAAATAACTATAGACCAGTCGCTTTGCTATCAGTGATATAAAAAATCATGGAGAAAGTCGTAAATCTACACACTCTTGGAAGGCTTTAACATCTTGAGCGATCATCAATATGGCTTTCGGCAGGCCACCTTCTATCGTATGTCACCCATATTCGGAATAACGCAATCGAGAAACATGGAGAGTCGATAGCTGTTGCGCTTGATATTTCCAAGGACTTTGACCGTGTATTATATGAGGGTTTTTCTGGCTAAGCTTCGATGCTATGACTTGTCGGATCATTTTTATGTATGGCTCTCCAGCTTCTTGGAAGAACGTTTCCTGCAAGTGGCCTACGATGGATATTTTTTGGATACTTTTACCATCACCGCTGGTGTTCCCTAGGAATCCATATTGTCTCCAACCCTTTTTTTATTGGATATCAACGACTTATTGAAAAAAAAACAAAAATCCAATATATTGCTTTGCTGACGACAGCACACTTGTCTCATCATACCATTTGGAATCCAGGATATCGGCTGCGGATGCACATCTTCACCGGCAAAAGCAGGTTGCATATTTCAATGAGGATCTAAAGGTGATTTCGAATTGACTTAAAAGTAACCAGGTTCAATTCAAAGCCTCGAAAACACGGGCATCGGTTTTTTCCTGATTGGAGACGCAAACATCACTTGCAACCTTGATAGTCTGAAACATCGAAGAAAGGTTAAAGGTTTGTCTCTCTTCTATAGTCACTTGGAAATTGTTCCAAGTAACCTGGCACATTTGATTCCACCAAGAGCGGTACATATCAGAAAAACGCATTGGACTGTGGCTGCTCATAGTTTTGAGGTTCAACTCAGTACACCTCGAAATTCACTGTTGAAATACTATTTCATTTAGAGAACTGCGTTCATGAAAAATAAACTTTCTGAGAACGTTTCTCCAAATTCTGAGAACGTTTTTCCAAATGTATTTAATCTCCAGCGGTTCGAATCCAACGTGAATCGCTACCTTCGCACAGGCACCGCTCTCAGAGCGCTTCAAGGATTTTTCTATAATGCTTGTGTTTTTTCTTCATTGAAAATGTAATGAGTAATCCTTATAATGTGCAGTTACCGAGATGAAAGTTGTATTTTCTATAGAGATGTTTATTTAATTTTTTTTTGTTCTGAGAAAATGCCACATGAATATATCCCAAAAAAGTCACAAAATCAATATCGAAACCTACTAATATAGTTTATAGTGAAAATCTCACACTGTATTACTAAGTATTAAAAACTCTAATTTTATATTCGGGAAAATTGACAATCTTTTCTGAATATCTAATATATGATGGAATTGGCAATACTTGATGAAAATCCATAACTAACGTATCCAAAAAACACTTTATCGTGAGATTTTCACTAAACAGTTTTACAAAGACGCAACACGTGTTTCACCATACAATGGCTTCTTCGGACGTGTCTTTACTCCTCGCCCGAAGAAGCCATTGTATGGGGAAATACGTATTGCGTTTTTGTAAAACTGTTTAGTGAAAATCCCTCAAAGTGATTTTTGAATACGTTGGAATATTTGATAACAAGTTATAAATTTTGCTATTATAAGAAAGAAGTTATTTCATACTCTCAAAGATACCACGAACATTTTGTTAATCCATTCGTATCCAGTCTGTATTTTCAGTATCGTATATAATTAGTTTCACCACACACCAGAACTGATATGCTGATATCAGCATCATCAGGACTATCTTGACTCACATTCAGTAGGTTAGAATAATCAAGAGTCTCTTATTCAGTCTCTTAATCTGGTTCTGGAAATATGAAAAATACAGTTAGTATTCGTTGAAAAATCACAGTTTGCCAAGTGCAATCGATTCAGTTTATCAGTCTACCTCTAAAATAATCATGTTATATGCCCAGTGAATAATACAAACATATAAGCATTCAATGCTTAATTTGTCAGTTTCTTCGAACAATTTCAGAATTTTCTACCCAGTTTGATAGAACGACTAGCCCGATATACTCAAACACAAAACATATCAGTGTGTATGGCTTCACTAGAAACATTTCGAAAGTTTCGTGGTAATAGTGACTTGGAATATTAGTTTATTCATTATTTTATCATCACTGATTTTGTTTTCAAAATTCGTCATTAACCGTGTAGAGGCCGAAGCAAGACACAGACACATCACACGTCATACAGCTTTTGCTTGCCTAACGTATATTGCATGGTCCCACACCTCACATTCAATAATAATAATAATAATGAAAAAGTGAATGATATAGAGAGAATGTCATTACTTCAGTTACAAACGTGGAACGGTTAAGGATTTCTGGGCAGATACGTCTATTTTCATGGTAAGTGGATCACTAAACGAATGAAAACGCGCTTAAAGTAATCTTTTTAGATTGATAACAGTACAATCATGTGAAGGTCGATATGAAACGAGTAGACCATTTGACCGGACTATATCTAAAGAAATGAATATAATAAAATGATAAAAAATAATTCCCGAAGACTTTGTTTCAATTAAATACTGATCTCTGAAACAATTTTGTGTTTCCTGACAGGAACTTACGTTTTTGGTAATCACAAAACTACCATTTATTTCGAGTATATTATGAGTTTAATCTTTCTCTTGAAGATGATTACTTGGTGATTGAAACACGTGTCGAGATGTTAAAAATAACGTTTTGTGTTGGGATAAAACTCCAGTAATATTTATTGATGAAATATTAAAAAAAATTAATTGATGTTCTGTTTTTCTTAAACAGATTTATTTATTTTCAGTGGAATACAAAATGAGACAAACCCAAAAAGAGTATTCACAAATGATGAGGTGAAAATAACAATAAATGATTTGATTGTTATGAATAATATGCAATATCGTGTTATGAACAGTGCAGTGCAGTTCAAATTACAATAGTTAGATATGAAAATGCTGATTGTATGAACGTTTCAGAGACGTGCTGAAGATTGCGAGGGAATTAGAAAAGATGTCAATTTCTATTGATTTGGATAAAGAGTTGTAGGATTTACAACACCTATTTAGGGGAGAATTCAAATAGTAATTAGTTTTACTTTGATTTGTTTGGAATGAATATTATCTTCTGGTATTATACAGAGGTACATTTATCAAAAGTTGGTTCAATATAGAACTGCTGTCCAAACAATTATTTATTATTTTATATAGGAACTTAATATCAGCTATTTGGCGTCTATCCGCCAAAGATATCAGATTGAGTTGTATTTTAATTTGTAATGGATCTTTCAATTTTTTTAAAAAAATTCTATTGATATAGGTGACGAATTTGCTTTGTATAGATCCAAGTCTTTCAATATACGAGATATACAGAGGGGTTCTGAATAACTGAAGCAGAACTGAGCTGGCTATTTACATAAGCCATGTAAAGTGTACGAACAGAGTTAGTATTACGGAAGTTGTGACAAGTCCTGATCAGAAATCCAAGAGCTTTGTTGGCTTTTTTGCAATATAGGTAATATGCGAGTCAAATAATAGCTTAGAGTCATATAATACTTCTAAGGCCTTGACTTCAGATGTTTTCTTAAGTTACTGTTTGTTTATGTGATATTGGTGGTGGTGAATAATTTTGTTTCTTGTAAATGTAATAGAGTGGCATTTTTTAAGATTGAGGAATAAAGAGTTTTTCTCCCAGAATTTCACAAGATTATTGATGTCGTTCTGAATGAGGAGTGAATCGTTGGAACATGTCACAGTATGGAATACTTTCAAGTCGTTAGCATACATTAAAAAATCGCAGTTGGAGAAACAAGATATATCGTTAATATAAATGTTGAAAAGGAGAGGCCCCAGATGCGAGCCTTGAGGGACTCCGGAAGTAATATTAATGAATCTAGAACTGAATTTTCCCAGAGTGACTGCCTGAGACCTATTTGTAATATACGACTGAAACCATCTTAGCAGATCACCGTGTATACCGATTTCTGCCAGCTTGTCGAGTGAAGTTGCATGATCTATTTTGTCGAATGCCTTGCTGAAATCGGTATAGATGGCATCAACCTGGTAGCCTTTATTCATGCTCTTTAAGAGATATTCAGTATAAATAAATAAATTGGTCGAGCGACGTTTTACAAATTCATGCTGTTCATTATTGATTGAGGATCCAACATCAAAGTATATAGTCACAAATGATTGATTCGAAAAGTTTAGAAATTAAGCAGAGTTGCGATATAGGGCGATTGTTTTCATACAATAACTCATTACCAATTTTGAAGATGGGAACTGCAAGTGCAGTTTTCCATATTCTTGGGAAAGAACCTTCTTTGAGACATTTCTTGAGCGCATTTTTTTTAGAAATCAAGTGGGTGTACGGTCCACGCCAGGTGATTTCTGACGAAGATTCAGTACTTATCTTTCTCAGAATTGTATTTTGAAGGATTTGATAAGGACTAAATATAAAGCTATCGGTTAATCTATTAGTATCTGGTTGATTTATATTTATTGCCGGGTTAAATTGAGAAGCGAAAAACGCTGAAAAAACGTCACATATCTTCTGCCCGTCTGTTAAAAGTATTTTGTCAGAATCCTTCATAGCATTGATTGTGGTGTGACCGCCCTTTTTCGATTTTACAAACTGCCAGATTTGTTTGGGATCGGAAGTTATTCTGGTTTCTATATAGTTTATATAGGTGTTGTAGTCGGAGTCAATCAGAAATTTTGACCTGCCTCTCAAAAGTTCAAATGTTAAGTAGTCAAGATTATTACGGTACATTTTCCATTTTTTAATGACATCTTTTCTTTTCCCTGACAGTCTTTATAGTATGTGCACTAAACCAATGGGGGAATTCAGATTTATGTTTAGCATATTTCGGTACATATTTTGTTATGATTATATCTATGATAGAGTACATTTCAGAAACACTGTTCTCAATGTTTAAGGGAAAAAATTCGCGATCCCAATCAAATGCCTGATTCAACTCCGTTCACCTCCCTGTTTTTTTTGTTTGAAGTCGTATTTAGGAATTATTATCCATCATGTAGAGCTCCAAAAATATACTTCTATCAAAAATCAATTCGATTTTGAAACGAAAATATCAGGCTTTTTTATATAAAACATCATTTGAGTAAGTTTGAAATCTTCCCGAATATCCACATCTCTAATATCACCTAAATGAATAATGATACATGATATATCAGTTGAACTCCACGATCACGAAAACAATGTTTTTTTTCATCAGGTAGTTTCAAAATATATACTTGCCATGAAGCAACTTGTCTAATTTCAGTAAGTCATAGCTTAACGAATGAAATTAAAAAAAAATAATTGCCAATAGTTGTTAAGAATTTTCTTAAACAATCACATCTCAAGTTCCAATTCATTCGATACACAATAATGATGTACAGGATGTATCATTTTAACTCCACCCCTGTGAGTTATTTGTTTATCAGGTTGTAAATCTATTAACCAATATTGTTTTGGACGATTTTCTGCTCCTATCGATATTTTGACAGTTATAAAACAGCTTTCATAATACATTTTATTCATTATACACAGAAATATACGGACGCTAGTTCGTATAATTACGACAAATATGAAATTAAAAAACCTCATTTATAGAAATGATCATTCCCTAAAGGTTGATGGAAGTCTGGAGAATATTTGTTTTCAGATCCATCTTTATTAGCATTCTTGGCACGCCTCTTGAATGACATCACCTAATTCACCTAGGATATTAAGTCTTGGATTCTTGTACACTTCCACCTTCAATATTTTTTACACATTGGTAAGTGAGTCCAAAGTAGGTGAGTCTATTCGACCTTCCTCTGCAACCCGCGAGGATTGCAGATCTTACCTATTTAAACTCAAAAAAATAAACTAATTTTTTTAACCACGCCGATTAGTTCATTTAGTGAGTGATCATTCAGATCATTTAGTAAGGGTGAAACTTTACGTTGAAAACGCTGAAAATCTGATCCGGTCAGCGGCGCAGGACTCCTATTAGTAGATTATATTAACAAATCTACTTACTCTACTTGCATATCATCATTGTCACTGATAGGAAAATGAGACTATTCTGATTCATCTCCATGAAGACCTATTATCGAACTAAAGAATATCTAACATGACATTATACATAAATTACACTGAAAATTGATGAGCATGTTCGGGATATTTCTTCAATACAGTTAGGAGGGTGAAAGCAGGCATCAAATTCTGAAGAAAAGCCATACTAGGATATTTTCAATTTCTGTGATTTTCGGATTAAAAAGTGAAAATTTTTAATTTTTCAACAAGACAACAAAAAAAAGATATACCTATAGGGGTGATTGGAGTTGAAGTGATACATTCCATACATAATCACTGTTTTGATAATATGCAATCTCAGTGAGTTTAGTTAGTCATAAAATACAATTCTTTGAAGCAGAGAAAATACAGGGGTTGCCAAAGTTGAAGTGATATTCTTCATGAACAACATTTTCAAATACAATTTATCTAATAAACTAAATAATCACAAAATACTTTTCGAAATACCATCTGTTCATTTTCCATTTGAAAAAGATAGACGTTACACCAGGAATGGAAATTCCAATCCTCATTTTCAAAATTCGAATTCTCAGGTTTATTATTGTGTTAGGCTGCATTCGAAAAATAAATCGCTAAATGGAAAGCTTTCAGTTTCTTCTGCTGAAGATGGTAAAATGATGATGGGTAGCACGTGTAGAAGATAAAAAATGCCCTAATTCTACATAGTTTTCCCTCAGTCCAGATATGGGCATGGTTATTGTGGCCCATTTTGTGAAGTTTATTTTTCAACGGTAGATTGAATTTTTTCCGTGTCTGAAAAATTATTCAACGTCTTGAAAAACGAAGAATGTAATAGGTTGTTTTGTAATAGTAAAGAATATTCACGTGAAGCATTAGTAACTAGTGTTGAAAAATGTATTTTCGAAAATTCGTACATTTTTTTTCCATTATTAAAATGCTCAGGATCTTCGGGACATGTGGACTACCTAAATGATAACAATACTCGTATCAGGATATCGTTATACCAGAATATTTGCAAATGAAACAATTTTCGATTCCAATTGTGAACAGAATAATGTTAAGCTCGTCTTCTTTGTAACAAGACGTATGAGGTTTCAAAGGAAACTAAGAAACTAACGAACTTGCAACTCAAGAGTCATCAGTTTCATTTCTTAGAGAACTAGTAAAGAGGTCAATGAAGAAATTATTGAATTTGGGATAGTTTGCATGACTTAAAAAAACAGAAAATGTGACAACCAACACTGTAGAATACGAGATGAGTTGTCTCAAATATACTGCGTGATATAAATCATTGAATCACAAAAAATAGAATAAACTAGACCAGACTGATGTTTACAGCAAAATAATTCATTTAGGAAGCAGTAAATTCGGAGTTATGAGAGTCTTAACTATACCTGGTGGGCAAATTATGTCTTTATCTTCAATGGTAGGTAATACCATATATTTCAACTTATGTAAAATACACGAGCTCAAAAAAAATTATTCAGTGGTGACACAAAAATTTTCTAATAGAATCACTTTACTACTCGAACGGGCGTAAATGCGATCACTTTCAATTCCTATATATCAAGATTATCTATTGTTTTTTCGATAGATCGGACATTATAATGTATGTTAAATGAACCAATCCATAATTTGACCAAACACAAAGTTTCCCTGTTATTTTGAGTTTTATCCATTTATTACGTATGCAAAAGTATATATGTATAATCATTTATGTTTAATGAAATCTAATTGAATAGAGTTTCATGCCGTTCAGTTTTACACCGGATCCTCGTATACTTTTGCTAGGAATACATTTGAATAACACAAGTGTCAAAAATAATGGTTTACTATTGGGATAAAACTCCAGTAATATTCATTACTTCATCAAAGATTCCAAACAGTGCATTACATGGACCACATTTGCTAGAGTTAAGACCAAATTCTTCTGGAAGGATAGTTTATATATAATATGGAAATATGAAGTGCTCTCGTCCTTACTTGATATGGTTTTGTGAGCAAATTTATATATTTTCAAACGACAAAGATATAGGCCGGAACACATAATTTGACCCACCTGGTATGAAGAGTCGAAAATAAATTTTCACACCACTTTTTAAGACGTAAAAGTTGAACCAATATATATTCAAATCTTTGATAACATACTGAAACAGTGTAAAAATCTGAGCTATTGCTATGAAGTACGGCATACCAAGAGTTGGTTCCATTCTTTCAAAAAACGTGACATGAAATGGACCATAGCGACACATTCAATCAAAGATCGATTATTTCCAAAACAAAAAATAACTACAATAAACATAAGTTATTCCGAAACTTTTCTGTAACCGGCGCCCGTGAATCAATTGAAGACTTCAAACATATTGGAATAAACGAATACAGGCGGGATGAAATTCCGATAGACATAACGAATCGGCAAAAATTGTATTAACTGATGAAAAAATAAACAGAAAATCACTAAAGCTGTAGACATACGATACCTGTCCCCGTATCCATTCCCTTCCCTCTCCATGCACGATAAATATAGGCGGCTGCCAGCAATATTAGATCATAGAAAAAACCAACATAGTTGGGCCCGGCTTATGGAATGTTTGAGCGCACAACGTACGTGTATCATTTTTTCAATCAATTATTCACGAAACATCGCCTCTGGATTTCATCCTTTCAATTGATTGGATGGAAACAAATCACAAGGTAGGCTATGACACATGTTACTGGCGCTTCCAATTTTACAATCGAATCTTCAAAAGGGAGCTGGCAGAACTGAACTGATTATCTTTTGTTTTTAGTAGAGTCTTCGAAAGTTTCTCAAAAGCATCAAGGAGTTCTGTAGACTTTTAAAGAGGGGTCACATTGAAAATACTCGTCAAGATTTGAGAACGATTTTTTTTCTGTTCTTTTCAAATATTGTCCTATCATTTTGAATACTCTACATCTCTGCTGACTGGAAAAAGTGCCAGTGGTTCCAGTTCCAACTTTAATTTATCTTAATAATAGAACGATTTCGGTTTCAAGTTCCACGATGCAAAAATGTTTACGAGGAGTCATCCAAATGCGATGTTTCATTTCAACAGATAGTTTTTTTACATACTGCCATGTCTGGTGATCTTCCTAGAATTATTATCAACAATATATCAGTAGCACCACATATATCAGTAGGCCCGTATAATTCAAAAAAGAGCTTCATGTAGATTATTTACTTTTTTTGTCAAAATGGAAATAAGAAGCATCTTTCGATGCAAAAGTATAAGTTTACCGTTCAACTAATATTCACGTTATGACAAACCAGAGGCACGTTCGGGACAGTTGTGAATCTATAGCTTGGTAGTAGATATCATTTCAAGGCTTTGTCTTTCAGAACTGAATATTTCAAATGATACACGTGCCAGGTGTAACCGCATGCTATGAATGAATGTGAACTATTCAAGTTCTGTTTCCCTTCGAAATAATCACAAAATACTTTTCGAAATACCATCTGTTCATTTTCCATTTGAAAAAGATAGACGTTACACCAGGAATGGAAATTCCAATCCTCATTTTCAAAATTCGAATTCTCAGGTTTATTATTGTGTTAGGCTGCATTCGAAAAATAAATCGCTAAATGGAAAGCTTTCAGTTTCTTCTGCTGAAGATGGTAAAATGATGATGGGTAGCACGTGTAGAAGATAAAAAATGCCCTAATTCTACATAGTTTTCCCTCAGTCCAGATATGGGCATGGTTATTGTGGCCCATTTTGTGAAGTTTATTTTTCAACGGTAGATTGAATTTTTTCCGTGTCTGAAAAATTATTCAACGTCTTGAAAAACGAAGAATGTAATAGGTTGTTTTGTAATAGTAAAGAATATTCACGTGAAGCATTAGTAACTAGTGTTGAAAAATGTATTTTTAAAACTATTGATATTTGGTGTTTTAGATTATTTACTATTATTGATTAACTGTTAACTATTTTTTTATCTATTTTAATACAATTTTCCAACATCTTAATGTGGCATGCTTTTTATCATTTCATCAATTGTAGAGGTTCCTGCATTTATCTTTTTTCATTATTTCCAATATACTTTTTTCAATTAGTCAAAAAACAACACATAACATTTTCTCGCTCAGTCAATCACCATTACCAAGTGCCTACAAAACAGGTAAAATCTCATTGCAGGAACCAATTTAGTTCATTTTCTCGCTTGATCTATTTGGATTGAAAGAGTCCCAGAAATGTGTGTTTCATTTTTATCATGTACATTAGATCTATTACTATCAGCAATACAGATTTTTTTCGATATACACATTCCTGGGGCTTCATTACAAATTTTAAAATTATTCTCACTCAATTTACCATTTTTGGAGCCGTATAATTGGGTACGTTTTTTCGATCCTCTTTTAACTTTTTTGCTTCCCTGTTCATTGGTGTTATTTTTATTCTCTGCGTCATATTCCGAATGGAACCCTCCAAAATGAAACTGACAAGCTTTTATGTACAGGGGTGCCAGTTCGAAAAGTCCAACTATGAACCACAGTCCAACTCTTTACGGTGACCATATTTCTTCGAATATGCAGGTGAGTGAATATTTTACAGTTATTGAACATCATGCTGTAACTAATTTGAGAAAGTTCATGCAGGCATCTCTCATGGATGAGAACAATCTGTCGTTTCTGACCAATTCTTCCATGATGGTGAATCGACCTAGGGATAGATCAGAGTCACCCTCGCATGAGCATCTGATGAGGTGAGTTCGTGTTTTCGGATATCTTGTATCTTATAATTTCATTGAAATGGTGGTCTCGAGATAACATATAATTTTTTTCATACTTTTGGGGACTCTACAGCTAAGGAAATGACTGGAGAGTGAAATAAATCTGGCAAAGAAAATCAAGCTAAGTTTTAGCAATACTACTTCGAAAATACTGTATGTTTATTATCAGAGTGAGCATTGCTGATCGGGTCTTGTAGCATATACAATGTTAACTGGGGTGGATCCCTTATTTACAGTGGGTGAGTCAATTCGACCCTCCACTACAATCCGCAAGAGTTTACTGTGGTCGACACCCATTCAAACTCGGTCAAAGTCCAGCTTTCCAACAATACCCTTCAACGCTTTTGCTGAATGATCCCTCAGGTCAGTTGATGAGAGTGAAACTTTGTCGAACTGTGAAAACCCGATTTGAAGAGCAACTGAGAAGACACAGAGTGTGTGCTTCCTTGTTTCATCATCTTCCGTAACAGCGGCGACATCCACTGTCTTCCGTCAGTCCTAGTCTCTTCATATGATGATTCAGAGAGATTTTTCAGTAGGTCTGTTAGACAACGTAGGTCGTTCCTGTTGTAGTCTAACTGCATTGAAATGGGCCAATCCTGGTTGATTTTGCCAGAAGTTTGAAACTCTTCTTGCAGGTTTTCAAGCGCTGAACAAAATAAGGTACTATTCCAGAAGTTTAACGACGTGAATATCCTCTAATCATCTCCATCACTTCCGATGTCAGGGACTATTTGATTTCAACTGTTCTACAATTGGCGGGAAACACAACTAGGTAATGCATTACTTTCCAGAAATAAAGGATACATTCTATGAAATAACTGATGACAATATCGCTGGAAAATATGTTTTGACAGTTCAATTTTTATTTGGTAATTGTTATTTGGTCACGAAATTTTCAGCCATCCACCTTTTCCACTCACAACGGAGAATAAACCATAATTCCAAACATTTGATAGTACATATTGTAATGGGTCAAGTGGTAGTGTTCCATATTCGTAATATTTGTCAAAATCACTTGACGAATAATGAATATATACATCAAAATGTAAGAAATTGGAAAATCAACAATATTCATGTAGATCGTCTGAAAATATCAACCCTTTTCTTCAACACCCTAGTCTATAAAATAAATTATATTTCTCAAGTACCTCCAGTCCAGCAAAAATGAATTTGGTGATATTGCTAGTAATTGAATGGATTTCCTTATGCCAGTAAACAATCAAACGCGAGATATCAAATTATTATATCGAACGGATTTTTTCTGAATTTAAGTAAATCCGACATCTGAACAAGCACTTTGCAGTTCTAATATTTGTTAAAAGTGCTTATTTCGAATTTATTCTACGCCAGAATACTGTTGTAAATTATGCCCGAAAGGAAATAACGCCGACCGCCACTGGTAACCATAAACCAAACGTGACGTAGCTGAGAGCGTGGGAACGCCCAATGTTCAGTGCTGCTCGAGAAGCAGCGAAAGAACTTCGGCAAAAATTCCACCATGTTCGATTGCGATATTTAAACGCTGGCTTCGGGCATATCTGGGCAGTCCAGTCTGTCGAGGAATCGACAGACTGGACTGTCGAGTAGTGCAGAAACTCACGAAAATTCGTTAGTTAGAGAAGCTATAGATTATGCTGTAGAGGGCCCCTCCCGATACAGAAGGCCCCGACACTCTGTCGGATAAAGGCCCTCATGTCCCCCTCAGTCACGAAACCCATTTGTCCCTCTGACAAAACTCAGCTACAAGGGTGAGGGAGCTGGGCTCCAACCTGATGAACACGAAGATGACACGAACATATCTGGGCAGTCAAGTTCACAGTTAGATGGATGTAACAGTGCAGTACGCGAAGTAATGTAGTAAAGCGATAGACATCAAAATAATAGTTGAAATTTTTAGTTGAAGTGTTTGTTGTATTTCAAGTGAAATAAAGTTGAGTTCGATTATTCAGTGTAGGCAATTATTGGTGAACGCACGGGTAAAAACGTAACATCTGGTGTCAGAAGTGGGATAATTGACTGAAAATTTTCTATTTTATGGTGAAAACAAGGAGTGTCGATTACGATGAGGTGGAAGAGCTGAAGAAAATGTTCAAGGCTTTGCAAGCGAGCCTGGCGGAGAATGAAAAACGCAGAATAGAGGAAAATGAACGCAAAAAAGAGAAAGATGAACGCAGAAGAGAGGAAGATGAACGCAAAAGAGAGGAAGATGAACGAAGAAGAGAGGAAGAACAATTACGCCAAACTGAAGAAGCTGAACATCGAAGAGAGGAAGAACAATTTCGCCGAAATGAAGATTGTGAAATACTACTATTCAAGAAAAGCAGAAAAAAGACAATCAGATGTACCTTCATTCATTGGAAGATTTAAAATCTTCCCAAGTGAGTAAAGGAGAGGTACAGGAATTCATTCAGGAAGAATTGGGAAAAGTATTTCAGGAAACAAAGGGAGGATTGGAAAAAGTGGTCGATGAAAAGCTTGAATGGGTCGAAAGAAAATTTCAAGAGAAGTTTGAAGGAGTCGGAAGGAAACTTGAGGGAGTCGACAAAAAGTTTAAAGGAGTCGATAAAAAGTTTGAAGAGATTTTCCGGGAACTTCGGAAAGAATTACCTGAACCGAAAAGGATAACTGCGGAAAAAAGCAAATCGGAAACGACACTCTCCCCTTCTAGTAGTAGTTTTATAAAAACTCCAACTTTCAATGGCGAATCTTCATGGTCAATTTATCACAGACAATTTGAAGCCGCTGCGTAAAATAGTGGCTGGAGAAATAAAGAGAAAGCAACAGCTCTCGTACTGGCACTACGAGGAAAGGCTTCCGATATTCTGCAAAATATTCCAGTGAATAGGCAGAAGGATTATGAACCAGTCGTATCAGCTGTGGAGGTCAGGTATGGTAGTGAGCACCTTCAACAAGTCTACCAAGCCCAACTGAAGGTGAGGACTCAAGGTCCATCAGAAAGTTTGCAAGAGTTTGGAGCTGAAGTCGAGAGGTTAGTAAGACTTGCCTACCCAGAAGCAACGGATAACTTCACCCACTGGATAAGTGTCCATAATTTCATCGACGGGGTTCGTGACACGGAGCTGTAGTAGTCATTGAGGATGGCACGTCATAAAGAATTGAATAAAGCCATCATTTATGCCCTGGAATTTCAAGCTGCTAAAACTGCTTCGCGACAACAACGAAAAGTTTTAGTGAGGGCCATCAATGAAAAGAAAGACGAAGGAACAGATCGACTCATGGTAGGTCTTGAAGAGCTGCTTGAGAAATATTTGATGAATGGAACTGTACCCAACGCAAGAGGACGGCCTAAATGTTATAACAACGGTAGCAGAAGCTATGTTGCAGAACTTAATTGCCAGATACGGAGTACCTCAAGAACTGCACTCGGATCAGGGTCACAATTTCGAATCGGATTCATGGAAGAAAATGATGACTCTGTTGGAAATAAAGAAGACAAGAACAACTGATCTTCACCCACAATCCGATGGAATGGTCGAGAGGCATAATCGCATCTCTCGATGTTTGTCTCCGAAAACCAAAGTGACTGGGATAAATTGGTTCCTCTTTTTCTGTTGGCATAGAGGAGCTCCCAACATGACGCGACAGGTTATACACCATCCATGTTGTTAACTGGTAGGGAACTGAAGCTTCCGATAGATGTATTTTTTGGGAGTCCCTTTAAAGAATCTCAAGAGGTACCTCTTTCAGAGTATGTGAATGGCCTGAAGGAGTGACTGGAAATTGTACACAAATTTGCCAGGACCAAATCACAGCTTTCCAGCGACAGAATAAAGATACGATTCGACAAAAAGTCGCTGCCAGTGAGCTTCAAGGTGGACGATGCTGTGTGGCTCTACTAACCCCAACGTCGGAAAGGCTTGTGTCCCAAATTGCAGAGACAAAGGCAAGGACCTTATTTGGTAACCAAAAAGATAAACGATCTGGTGTACAGAATCCAATTGTCACCCAGAAGCAAGCCCAAAGTTGTCCACATAGAGAGGCTGAGTCCTTACATGGGTCGTGATGTTCCCTCTTGGAATGTTGTTCGAGGCAAACAAACTCAGGGAAAGGGGTAGTGTTGTAAATCATGCCCGGAAGAAAATAACGCCGGCCGCCAGTGGTAACCATAAACCAAACGTGACGTAGCTGAGAGCGTGAGAACGCCCAATGTTCCGTGCCGCTCGAGAAGCAGCAAAAGAACTTCGGCGAAAATTCCACAATGTTCGATTGCGATATTTGAACGCTGGCTGCGGGCATATCTGGGCAGTCGAGTACACAGTGAGGTGGACGTAACAGTGCGGTACGCGAAGTAATCTAGTGAAGCGATAGACGTTAAAATAATAGTTGAAATTTTTAGTTGAAGTGTTTGTTGTATGTCAAGTGAAATGAAGTTAAGTTTGATTATTCAGAGTACTCAATTATTGGTGGAACCACGGGTAAAAACGTAACAATACCTTTTATTGAAAACAATATGTCTGTTGGCGGAAGCGTTTCAGTTTGCTAATTGATTACATATAAAAGTCTTTATTCAGAGAGAAAAATTTAGTTCCAAAAAAAAGATGAAAACAAATACAATTGTGAGTTTCGTTAAGATATTAGTTTGATATTCAATTTGATGCATATTAACCAACTTGAAAAAGAAAAGATACTAGAATATGTTCGATATCACGAGTCATAGTTCTTCCAATGAATATGCAATGAGTCATCGATGGCTCAACTGTCACCTGCCAGAGGAGATCTTGGCGAAAAGTACTCTACTATCATCTTACCCCACGGTAAATTTAACAAAAACGTGCTCTTTTTCATATCAATGTAGTGGCTATATTCCACTTACTGACGGGGCGGCAAAAATAATGAAGGAGGTCAAAAAAAATATTTAAAAACGAACTTAGGCAGCGATAGATTTTGATTCAATTCATGAACACTATAATACTTGTAACAGTGGTTATCAACCAGGTAAACGAGGTACCAATAGTAATTATGGAAAAAACAAAACACCTCCGAAATGTCAGAATAAATGTTATCGCAATCTCATACAATATTGTGTTTTTTTTGTGGCGGACATTAGCCCAACATATACATTACATTTTTATATTTTGGTTCATGTAATGGAATTGGTTGATACTTGATGAAAAGCCAGAATTTGTTCAAATAAGACTTCATTGTGAGATTTTCACTGAGCAGTTTACAAAATCCCAACACGGGTTTCACAATAGAGTAGTGATACCGACAAAATTCTACATAACTAGTGCTTCATTTAATATAACAACTTGAATTATATGAACTTCAGATGCTACAAATGCAACACGCATTTATATAGACGGCTCAAAAACCAAAGAAGGCTCAGGATGTGGAGTGTACTCCAGATCACTAAGCCTAAGGATTGAATGGGAAATGGGAAAAAATACCAGCGTGTTCCAAACAGAACTGG
>NW_019290219.1:101489-114686 GCF_000500325.1 Leptinotarsa decemlineata
AAAGAGCTATATTCGATTGTTTTACATCATTGAATAGGTCTCTGAAATATGCAACTTTGTCACATTTTAACCGATACTCTATCTGTTATCGTTTACGAGATCCCCATGTACAGAAACGAATTTGAATAGTATATATAGTTATATATGTAGAGTTAATAACATTTGATTTTCGAATTTCAGAGGTGTTTCTTTTTCTGTGTAGGTACTGCTACAAATTGACACTTATATAAGTAGAATTGAAACTTCTGGCGTAAAATGAATCTTGAATCTTTCGAAAACGCTTTTTCACATCATAACAAAAATAATGTCTCAAGACGCGCGTTTTGCTAACCAAGCTAGCAGTATCAGAAGATGATATGTCATTGACATAAAGTATACAAAAATGGCAAAATAATCTTCAGTTTTCATGAACGAATTGCTTTTACAGCTGATCAATAATAACTACAAATTAGAGCTTCAAGTCATTAAAAAAATTAATGGATCTTTTATGAAAACGACCTCAAAACTCATCACTGTATCTCCTAATACATTAAAATTCATATTGATTTTTTCCTCAACAAATCAATCAATCGCTATCGTGTAATATTAAAAAGTGTTATGGAAAGCTAAAAAAAACATATTATTTTTTGTTATGTGACTGTTTCTGGAAATTCAAAATATTTTGAAAAAATGTACTAATAGTCGTTATTCTTCAATTTTCAAATCAATAAACAATCAAATTTTCTTTGATCTTGAAAAATGACGATAATGTTTTCCCATGATAGAACAATTCCTTTTCATATTATTTGATTATGAAAAAAATAAAAAAACAAACGCGGGCAATGAAACTTTTTTATGGGGATTTTTTCAAAACTATTTTTTTTTTCAATTACAAAACAATAGAATAATTTTAAAATACCAAACTTGGCTCTTCGCTTCTGAAAGATTGATAAACCAATGACGTAGAAAAGTCGGAACTGGAAGTTTGTCTAATGAGTGGTTCCAAAAACCAATCAATACAGGTAGAATTCCAAATTTTTCAGCCAAGTAAACATTCAAATGATGACCAATTCATTGTTGAAAAATTAATATCCAAAATCGCGAATCATTGGAATCTTATATGATCGTTAGAATACTGGTTAAACTTCATCCGTTTCCAGTAACGGAGTAAACTGAACTAAGCCATGCCAAAGGATTAGCTGAGAAAATTTCTCGCATATTAGAATGTCCATATTGCTTTGAACAACAATAAAAATACAAAAATCATCCTTTCAACTGTAAAAGAAAAATTACAGAAAAAAATCAATCAAATCCAAACCCATACAAACTCATACAGAATACAATTTTTGAATTGCGATAAGGTTCATGTTGGACAGACTAGACAGCTACTGGGCTCTAGAATGGAACAGCACAAACATGACTAGAATTTTATCAAAGTCTAGGAGAACAGCTTTGAAACATGTTAAAAACTTCAATCACTGGAAGTTATCAAGAACTGGCATGTAAGAAACTGATTTTATCACACCGTTGTATGATAATGATATCTGAACCTCTGTAAATAAGGAAATCAAAGATTGAATTTTTGACAATTTGATGTTTCAATAGTATCTCTAGTACTTACTGATACGGGTTTTTTTAATTGCATTTTTCAAAATATAGATATTTCATGAATGTTATTGCCGCTCCCGCAATCCGACTGTTAGTTTCGTGAAATAATTTAATTTATATTATTTTATTCAATTCTCATTTATTACATAATAACTAATACATCATTGCAATACACCATATTCATCAAACTTGGTAATATGTACTATGGTTCATGCCTGAGGAGCGTTTTGCTTTTCAAAACAACAATATCTACAGGAAATGTGTATTGTGTGTTGTACGTTAGGTGGTTTTTGTTGTCTTCCAGCTCTTACAGCATAATCGTGAAATTTTGGCAATAACGTAGATTTAGTGTTTTATTGCGTAAAACTAGTTTCATTTTCGTAGTATTAGTAACGAAGCCAGTGAATTCGTTTACTGTTCTCGATCGGAAACCAAATACCTGACAACAGCATATCCATTGGTGTTATCTATTGAGGTACATTTTTTGTTGAATCAAAGTTTAATTTCGAATTTCATGAAAGGTTTTATGTTTGAGGAAGCTATTGTAGATCGAAACACGTATCGCGGTTTTTGTAAAACCCTTTTATAGTGAAAATCATACAATAAACTGTATTGATTAGTTTTTTAATATGGATTTTCATCAAGTATCGGCCAGTTTGGTTTGACCAATCAACCGACAACTGCTGTAGCAGAAATTTGGGAAGCTAACCTCAAATGCCATCGGAAAACGAATCCACATGTTTCTAGAAATGATATGAAATCGAGAAAAGTTAATGCAGTCAAGCTGCTGGAAAATAATTCCATGAAAATCAAAAGATAAATAGATAAGTACTTTCTCATCATTCCCATATTGATTTCAATTCAAGAGCCACCGGTAGACAGCTGTTTCAGCCTATTGGGCATCGTCAGTACCGGGTAGGCGGTCCTCGATTGAAGACAAAATGTGAAAAACCAGAAAAGTACTTGATAAAATAGTCGGTTGATTGGTCAAACCACCAACACTGACATAAAAACTTTTGGCAAGTTGACTTGGGTGTCACATCAATAGGTGGTTCCACTTATGTTTCACTTGCGTTTACGCAGCTATTTTTCTTCAATAATGAAAAAGTACCAATAGTGCTGACTTGAGTTTGATCACACTGTATATATGTCTGCTTCAAAATGTATATAGAATTTTTACCCGCGAGATACAATTCATTGTAACAAATACTGATATGAATTAATTCACCCATGATCGCTGCAGGTCCCCCATGAACGGAGGCCTCCATGTGAAGCAAGAACTGATGAGTCAGGACCATCATATCGGACGGGAGTCCGAAATGCACCACGTGATAAAAAGGGAAATGCTTTCAGAATATGACGATATGGACCATGATCAGCACACCGAAAATGTGGCAGAGGATCTCACAATTACTTCGGATCATACGGAATCGAACATACTTGACGCACAGTGATAAAAATGTGTTCAGTGCAATAGTCCAGTTTCAAACAGTTGAATAAAAAACAACAATTGAAAACTGGACTCATTAGGGAAGATTTCGATTGGTTGAAGAATGGATGAACTTGTAAATTTGTGTGTACATAATGAAAAATGTTATGATGAGAGAGAGAGTATGATGTTATGGTATTGTTAATTGTTCAGATACAAGGAATGTCGAATGTTGTGTAATCAGAATAGATCTTGGTTTCTTTATTGATACAGGGTTATTTGTTATGTGGTGGACTCTTTTGGCCAGGCCGAATATTATTTTAAACATGAAATGTTCTTAGTTAGGAAAAATGGGAATGCCGGAGAAAGTTATGAGGACAGTGTGTTTTAACTATTTGAATATTGAACTATCAAAAAACAATCTATTTTGTTTCTGCTAAAGAAATTTGGTGCCAAAGATTGTTGTTCTCAATAACCTAGTGAACATACGAACATTCGATGAATATCCTGATCTAATGAATTTTTATCATACATTCAACAATTCAGACTACACCAACCTCTGCTTATATATAACAGCTATTGACACATATCCTCTGAGTATATCTATCTCATAGATATCTGTCTGTGTCATACTTCATTGTGAGATGTTTAGTTAACTCTTTGCTCTACAAATATCAGTGACGGTAATGGGGATACACACCAAAAATGAAACACATCCAATTGAGCACTGTAATGGTAGAATGGATATAAATACATACTGTTCACACTGTAGCCAAGACCTTGGCTACAAAGTCTGGCTACAAAATGAAGCCACGCCCACCACCAATGGAATGAAATTCTGGACCGAAACCAAAATGCTGTGTGCTGTGATGACTTGAGAACTGCGTGAATTGCCTCATCGCCTTTGATAATTTTTAACGTATTTGTAGACGAAACGTCAGGCATAAAAATTTGTAGATTTCTGCAAACAAACTACAAAAATAGCTTTGACATGGACTTCGACTTTATTGTGAATATAATCTCAACTCAATACAACAATGTTATCGTAGAATATCATCTTGAGCTTGAGAATCAGCATAATATTGAACTTTGAATGAAAAATATATGAAATCTGAAAATAAGTCCTAGATAACCATAGGCTCTTAGGTGATCATATAAAGCTGGGACTTCACTATGTAGTTCGTAGTATTTATGCTACGAAGTTAATTCATTGGAACTTATTCATGTTACAAATGATGAAAGTGATAAATTATTTGGGAAACTAAATTCAATTCAGTATTAGCATTCGTGTGATACATTATCAAGTGCAGATCTGAGAACATCGAAACCGAAACTAGAGAGTTAACGCACTTTTCTAGTTGTGATGAACAAACCAGGAACCACAGAATAGACTCATCAATTGCATTAATAGTAAATATACTCGTTGTTTCAAAATGATCTTGCACCATTATATTTTTGTATATAATATACAAAGATGATAATAATTGGGAATTACTGTACAGCGACATCTAGTAGGTGAAAGTCAAACCTCATCGGATATGTATGTTGTGTGACGCAACGCCAACTAATCGAATTACACCATCAGGCAGTTGAAAAAAACTGAAATTGAAAAGCACATTCAACAGAATTGAACCATTTGACTCTGTTGGATGTAGCTATCATTCCAGAAAATGGGTAACAACATAATTGTTATTTTATAAATCGATGCTTTCGCCATCTATAAGGTGAGAGCTGAACGATGAGAGAGTTTGGCAGTCAATTGTGAGACCGTTTTATATTTCCGTGAGACTCATCGCCGTTCAATAGCAAAACAGTGGCCACATCTATCATCCTCTGGACGTTTAAAATTGACGAAAGCATTCTGTCACGACGTTGTTTAAAAATGAAAACTATAATAATAAGCTCAGATCAAATAATACAAAGCCCATAGCTTTGTTTATTATATAGTAACCTATATACAATGCCCATAGAACCTAAGAAGTAGCAATTTCGTGTCAAGTAAAATTTTTTCAGTACTTAGCCTGACCACTAGAGGGCGACGGCAGTATAATGTTAGTATTTGATGCATCAACAGAATTGGGTAGTTAGAAGTTGCTGACAACCAGTCGGATGGATCATATTGAAGTCGAGATGTAAGCCTAAATTGAATTGAATTAATTACCCGACTGGTTTGTTAGCGACTGCTACCCAGTTCCGTTGGTAATCACATTAAATACCCACATCGTACTACCATCGTCCTCTGGTGGTCAGGGTAAGTACTAAAAATTATACGTGACACGAAAATAACACTTCTGAGCTTTAAAGGGATTTGTATTCTTTGTTGAGTCTCATCTCAAATATTGCATCGCTAGCATAATTTTTACTCAATCCACGTTTTACAATTTATCTCATATTGCACTTTTAACGGGATTGAGTCATAGAATACCAAGCCTGAAAATTGTTACTTTTAGTAATTTTCAGTATTCAATTTCGATTAGATTTATACCTAAGACTGTAATCCCTCAAAATCGTTACAGACTTATAAATGGTCAGTTGCACCGTAATCCATCACAAATCTCAAGAAATGTTTGAAAATAGTAGAATTATTAAACTATCCTATTGTAGTAATGAATATTATTGGTTTTTTCCCAACACCAAATCGTTATTTTTAACACCCCGACACGTTTTCCTAAGATTACCCAAAGGATTAAGTTTGGTTCTGTACTATTTCTTTTCATGAATATTTACTTATTCAAGTTAAGTCAAGTCAAGTCAAAAACGTTTATTGATCTTTCAAGAAATAATTACAAAATATTTAGAAATGTGTTTTGTGTAAGGCCCTGCTGTAGGCTTATGCACATCAGTTTTTTGTGATGTGAAAAGGGGTCGATTCGAATTTTCCTCACAATGAATTCGACTTCCAATATTCTTTCTCAAAATCAGTCGTAATATCATGTAACAGAGCAGGATTTGTTTCTTGCAGGTACGTTATTGATTGAAAGAATCGTTGCGCTCATATAGTGATGTAAAATAAGCAATATTGTAAATTATTATCGTTGAGCATCCGTGCTATTATATTCTATCTTAACGAGGAATATTAAATTCCATATCATATAAAATAAAATCATATATCAGTGTATAAATAGTAGTTGATACGATTTCGTATTCATAAATAATACATTTAGCTAATTTCCGAGAGTTTCAAATCAATCACTTCAAACTGTACTTAACACTATTTATTTTGTTCACGAAAAAAATCACTGGGGATTTCAGCACGCTATATTTCTGGCTACTTCTTTGTAGAGTATTTTTTCGGGTATCCTCCAAAATTCAGTTTTTTTTAATTGAGTAATTTCGATAATTCCATTGAAAAAAATACTCACAACGAAAAATTCAGTAGTTTTCGAACCTATCATCATAGGCATCCTTCTTTATGCATTCAACATATAATTTTTCCGTTTTGATATTTCAAAGACCAATAGAATTATGCACACAAAAATGCAATTAATTACATGGTATATTCTTCAATTCAACTTATACATCCTGTATATGTGTATATTATTTCGTGAGGAACCTCAGTGACATTATTATTTTGAATAGTTCTGCCATGAAGTTGCCAAATACATTCGCGTACATGTGATAGTACCTTAGTTCAGATTTATTAACCATATCTAGAAATTAAAGATAGATGAATGGGATTGACGTTATATCAAAAAATGTGGCAGATAAGGCGTTACCTTGAAATATGTGGTGTTTCCTGTGTTTTTCAATGAGAAACATGAACCGCAATCCCAGTAAAAAGGATTCGAATGTCATGTTATACTTTGTGAAATAATTTTTTCAACTCTTTTGATTTCGATCCTCCTGAGTGTTTCTAAAACGAAGTTTTCATTATAATGTCCATCCCCAATTTCATTATATGAATGTACATATTCAAAATGTAAATGTATTTTTTTTATTTCTAAATTTCATTATCATGCTGACTACTACGTGGGCTGGAGGTTACCGTATATTGTTCTTATAGGACCACTCTATATTGACTCGAGTAATTTTAAAATATTCATAGGTCATAACATATCATAGTAGAGTTTATGTAAAAAATTAAACACAGATGAATCAAACGGAAATTTGATCTCTGAGTAAATTGATGTATCATTTCTTGGGATTTTCTGTTGAAGTGTCCTCTATATTTTCTTCAATTTGACCAATCTAGGTCAGATTCAAATTTAGGCTACGATTTCTCAAAGGTATCTTCTAGCCCAGTATTTTTGCAAAACCATCACTATCTTTATGTAAAATTGTACTGTACGATATTTCTGGTATATCAATTTCTCATTTGTTTAAAGAAAATATAAAAATAACAACAGATGAAATTGTTTTTTTTTCTCCAAGTGTTATAAAAACAGGTATGAACATTTTATATAAAAGATGTGGAGGAGGTGATACAAAGTGCACTGACAAGATAGGACGTAAGTGACATACACACATCTTAACAAATTATTATGAAAAAACCCGTGCTTCAATATGTTTTCCTCAAATAAATTTCTTCAAAAAATAAATGACAAAGTGACAAAGTAAAAAATTGAACAAACCAGGAACCACAGAATAGACTCATCAATTGCATTAATAGTAAATATACTCGTTGTTTCAAAATGATCTTGCACCATTATATTTTTGTATATAATATACAAAGATGATAATAATTGGGAATTACTGTACAGCGACATCTAGTAGGTGAAAGTCAAACCTCATCGGATATGTATGTTGTGTGACGCAACGCCAACTAATCGAATTACACCATCAGGCAGTTGAAAAAAACTGAAATTGAAAAGCACATTCAACAGAATTGAACCATTTGACTCTGTTGGATGTAGCTATCATTCCAGAAAATGGGTAACAACATAATTGTTATTTTATAAATCGATGCTTTCGCCATCTATAAGGTGAGAGCTGAACGATGAGAGAGTTTGGCAGTCAATTGTGAGACCGTTTTATATTTCCGTGAGACTCATCGCCGTTCAATAGCAAAACAGTGGCCACATCTATCATCCTCTGGACGTTTAAAATTGACGAAAGCATTCTGTCACGACGTTGTTTAAAAATGAAAACTATAATAATAAGCTCAGATCAAATAATACAAAGCCCATAGCTTTGTTTATTATATAGTAACCTATATACAATGCCCATAGAACCTAAGAAGTAGCAATTTCGTGTCAAGTAAAATTTTTTCAGTACTTAGCCTGACCACTAGAGGGCGACGGCAGTATAATGTTAGTATTTGATGCATCAACAGAATTGGGTAGTTAGAAGTTGCTGACAACCAGTCGGATGGATCATATTGAAGTCGAGATGTAAGCCTAAATTGAATTGAATTAATTACCCGACTGGTTTGTTAGCGACTGCTACCCAGTTCCGTTGGTAATCACATTAAATACCCACATCGTACTACCATCGTCCTCTGGTGGTCAGGGTAAGTACTAAAAATTATACGTGACACGAAAATAACACTTCTGAGCTTTAAAGGGATTTGTATTCTTTGTTGAGTCTCATCTCAAATATTGCATCGCTAGCATAATTTTTACTCAATCCACGTTTTACAATTTATCTCATATTGCACTTTTAACGGGATTGAGTCATAGAATACCAAGCCTGAAAATTGTTACTTTTAGTAATTTTCAGTATTCAATTTCGATTAGATTTATACCTAAGACTGTAATCCCTCAAAATCGTTACAGACTTATAAATGGTCAGTTGCACCGTAATCCATCACAAATCTCAAGAAATGTTTGAAAATAGTAGAATTATTAAACTATCCTATTGTAGTAATGAATATTATTGGTTTTTTCCCAACACCAAATCGTTATTTTTAACACCCCGACACGTTTTCCTAAGATTACCCAAAGGATTAAGTTTGGTTCTGTACTATTTCTTTTCATGAATATTTACTTATTCAAGTTAAGTCAAGTCAAGTCAAAAACGTTTATTGATCTTTCAAGAAATAATTACAAAATATTTAGAAATGTGTTTTGTGTAAGGCCCTGCTGTAGGCTTATGCCTCTTCAGGGTTGTTTACTCATTCACATCCAGCTAGACATTGCATTATGGCAGCACACTGTCTTCAGACAGTCCAAGTCACTGCATATGATGATTCAAATGACCTGTAAGAAGGCCTGTTTGACATCGTAGTTTATCCCTACTGAAGTCCAACAAATTTTTAGTATCAAGCTTCGAAGGGTAAATAAACGCCTTGGAGTCAGCCAATCCTGGACGACTTTGTCAGAAAAATCTTCTTGCCATCTAGGTGTTCAATGTTTGTTTGGAAAAGCCTGAAGCGATGCCAATGACAGGTTCTGGTCCGATGAAGCCGCTTGCAGCACCCTCCTTTGCAAGGAAGTGAGCAGCCTCATTGCTTTCCAGGCCAGTATGGCCAGGAATTCAGACCAGACACAATCTGGTAAGTCTTCCTATTGAGGAGAGTCGTTTTTGGCAATTTGTTATCAATTCAGACGTTGCTCGGCAGGTGCCAAAAGCTACCAATACCACTTAACTGTCCGAGAATATTCTTATTGACTTGTGTATGAGGTTGGATTCTCCCAATCTCTCCGCACACAATTCAATAGCGAAAAGTGTTTTCGATCCATATGTGAACCAACAACCAACTGGAACCTCCTTTTCCCGGAGGATCCAGTCCTCTCTACTCGGAAACAGTTCTTTATAAAGCAGTTCGTAGTTGACAGTTGGAGGCATAAAGTCAGAGGTCATTTCCAGAATGCTGTGACTTTCAGTGTCAACCAACAGTCTGTTGCACTATGCATTATATTGATTTGTGCAGTTTGCAATGTGCACAAGCCTATATGCAGTCTATCTAGCCCATCTCTCTCGAGAAAAATGTGGAGAGGAAGTAGATCTAGAAAATTCTCCATGGCCACTGACGGTGTGGTACTGATGACACCACTGATGGCCAGACAAGTCTGTCTCTGTAAGCCAGAGAGCTTCGTCTGGGTCGTTTTCTGTAAAGCCTTCGGTCACCAGGCAATTGCACCATAAGTGACCATTGGTCTGACAATCATCACATAAATCCAATGGATTTGTTTGGGACCCAAACCCCAAGTTCTACCACAAATCCTTCGACACGTCAATAGGGACAGTCCGACTTTGTGTAAAACGTTTTCCAAGTGAGCTTTCCAGGTGAGTTTTTTATCAAGAACAATGCCAAGATATTTTACTTCCGTTCCAAATGAAATGATCTCACCATTGAGGAAAAGTGGCGTTAGATCGTCCAATTTTCTCCTCCTGCTGAAGGGGATTATCACACTTGCTGGGGTTGACAGACATCTGCTCCCTCAACCACCAACTGTGAACAACGTCCAACGTTCTTTGGAGGGCCCTTTAGATGCCCACTAACAAAAGATTTTCAAATATTCCATTTAGAGCTCCCGTCGTGGGGGTGAAAGGAGCGCGTTTACCTATGAAAATTAAATTTCCATCATTGTTTCTCCATACCGGTATGTTTTCGGAGGCTGAAATTTTGTATGTGGGTTCTCTCCATATTGTAGATGTGCAATAAGAAATGATTTTTGAATATTCCAACTGGGGCGCCAGCCGCTGAAACGTCTTCGAAACAAGCCGAAATATGTGGATATTCATCAGTCTCCTATCAAGGTTAATTCACAAGTGATTGATCCACCTTCTTCTTTTCAGTGCGGTCAGTGGACTCGAGTCATTCTTGCCCCCCAAATATGAGTTGCAGTCCTCGTAGAACTGTTTCCCTTTCAGTGGAAGAGCTTCATCAAGCAAGAGCCGAATCGATCCCCCTACGAAATCCTTCTTCACTTGGAAGGATCGATCGCAGCTTGAGAAATGGTTCTTATGGAGATTCTGTGAAACTTGTTTTTCCTTACGAATCAGTAGAGAGTTGTCCTGAAAATCTAGAAAAGAAAATTGGATTGGATAATTTAGGAAACACTTGCTACATGAATAGCATTTTACAAGTGTTNCAATCATTTTTTGTATTGAATAAAAAATTATTTTTTTAAAGACTTTTCGGTTTCTGGAAAACATAAGTCGCGGGAAAACAAGGTGCGCCCATGAAACAAAATTACCTTTTCGTTACTCCATGCCCTTAAATTTCCGGTGGGTGAATTTATATTTAGTATCAGCGTTGCACCCACGGTGAGCCGGGGCGGATCACTAGTAATATTTCACTTGCTATTACAAATTGATTGATGAACCAGTCTTGAGTCGTTAAGACTGAGTGCTTGAATCCTACCTTTTGATGCTAGTTCATATATGTGCCTGCAGTCTTCTTGATTTTTTTTTCAAGTGTTCCGATGCTCAAAAATTGTTTTGGCAATAACATTACGGTAAATACACCAAGTTTGAACCCGATCCTCAAATAATTGTCAGAAATGACAACATTACATAGGGAGAAGATAGGCAGAGTAGATAGATCGGATCCCGAATGGGAATTCGTGGATGAAAATCTCCCACAGGCTTTCGATGATGTCTACAGTGAATTTCTGCATAAGGAAATGAAATATCCAGAAATTCAATTTCACGTTTAGCAGAAGCACTAATTGAAAAAAGCAAAAAATTTAAAAGCCCAGAACGCGGTGGGATGTCTGCAAACTGAAGGGAACACGCAATATATCGCTTTATTTGCCGATTAAAAAGAAATTACGAATATGCGTAGGTACACGGAAAAAAACACTTCATCTGAGATTAACACCGATCTTGAAAAAATAGGTTTGGCTTAAGTATAATATTTATAATTCAATATTATGTTATATTTCGCTCAAAAAATCACCTATTATTAAATTTCTATTCCCGTTCTACTTATTTCAATAATTTCAAAATTTGATTTAAGTGGAATAAAGAGGTTATATGTAAAAAAATGGATTTAATACAATGTTATTTCTTCTCAGAAATTCAAGTCCTAGTCTTAAATAAATAATTATATGAAATCTTTTTTTAAAGTAGTTTTTATTTTGTTTTAAATATACGCATGACTCAAATTAATTTTTGCATAACGCGCGCTACTTGTGTTGTTTACAGTATCTTAAAAGATTCATCTATGCCCAAAAATGGAATTAAATCGTGAACATTTTCGTGCGATTATTTTTTACAACTTTCGACGTCGATTAACTCAGCAACAGTGCATGAATGAACTTAATTCAATTTTTGGCGATGAAGCTCCATCAGGGAACAGTGTTTATCGATGGTATGGTGAATTCAATCGTGGTCGTAGTTCACTCCAAGACGTGAAGGTCGTCCAAAATCAGTTGTTGTCCCGAAAACCATTGATGCTATGCGCGATCTGATATTGCAAGATCGTCATGTGACCTATCGTGAGATTGAGACAACTTTAGGCATTAGTGGGACCAGCATACATTCAATATTGCATAAACATTTGACTGTCAAAAAAAATTGCTCGCGTTGGATCCCACACAATTTGTCAATCGTTCAAAAAAAAGCTCGTGTCGATTGGTCGAAGGAAATGCTCAAAAAATACGATCGCGGTGCTTCGAAACTTGTCTATGACATCGTGACAGGTGATGAATCGTGGATTTACGCATATGAGCCCGAAAATAAACAGTAGTCGAATGTATGGGTATGGGTGTTTCAAGATGAGCCAAATCCAACAAAAGTTGTTCGCGCACGAAGCACTTTATTCAAGCAAATGGTCGCCTGTTTTTTCGGAAAAACTGGACATGTCGCAACCGTACCTCTAGAACAACGCAGAACAGTCAATTCTGAGTGGTACACAACCATTTGTTTGCCAGTTGTCTTTCAAGAAATCAGGAAAACCAACCGCCGAAGACGGATCACTGTTCACCACAATAATGCGAGCTCTCACACATCGGCTCAAACAACTGCATTTGTTAGCACCCAAAACATCGATTTGATGAGTCATCCGCCGTATAGTCCTGACTTGGAACCGAATGACTTCTTTTTATTTCCGCACGTAAAAAACAAACTGTGAGGTCAACTGTTTTCGACACCTGAAGAAGCGGTTGTTGCATTCAGAATGCATGTTTTGGATATACCTCAATAAGAGTGGCAAAAGTGCTTCGACAATTGGTTCAAACGCATGCAAAAGTGTATAGATCTTCATGGGAAATATTTTGAAAAACAATAAAGTGATTTTCGATGATTAATATTTATTTTTGTTATCTAATCCCGAAATATGAGAATTTTAGTTC
>NW_019290219.1:114933-153413 GCF_000500325.1 Leptinotarsa decemlineata
TCATGTGTTTTTGTAGCTCTATATCACAATAAATATTCATTTTACTGTGTCGGGGTGTATACTGATCGATAGAGATTTTTGTACAATAAGCATTACTGCTGTTGATTTTTTACAGATTTTAATTTCTTGTCTCTTTTTACTTTATGATGTCGTTGGGCAATTTTTGGCCAATTTTTCTCTACGAATTCAAATTGAACCAAAGCGCTGCCGAAACTGAACAAAAAATGAATCAGACATTTTGCCATGATTGTGTTGAAGAACGTACTGTTCGACGTTGGTTTGCAAAATTTCGTTCCGGAGATCTTAGCCTTGAAGATGAGCCGCGGAGTGGTCGACCCACAGTAATCCGGGACGAGGATTTGAGGATCCTGGCGGAGACTGACCCATCACAATGCGTGGGATGGCGAAGAACTGGGCGTCAGCTCCAATGGGGTTTTTGATGATTCAAAACGTATTAGAGATGTCAAAAAGCTGAAAAAGTGGGTGCCCCACTATTTGAACGATCGATAGAAATTGTCACGTTTCGAAGTCAGATCTTTTTTGCCTTTGCGCAACCAAAAAAGATCATCACGTGTGATGAATAGTGGACCTTCTACGACAACAGGATACGTTCAGGACAGTGGACACCGTTGAGCCACCCAGGCATTTCTCAAAGACGAACACCCACCAAAAAAGATCATGATAACTGTATGGTGGTCAGCGGCTGGTGTGATTTACTGTAACATTCTACAACCGGGTCAAACAATCACAGCAGAGTCCTATTGCGAGGAAATCGACGAAACGTACCGACAATGGCGTTAGTAGCAGCCAGTACTGGTCAACAGAGGAGGTCCGATCCTGCTCTACAACATTGCCCGTCGGAACGTTTCACAAATCACCGTCCAAAAATTAAACGAATTGAGCGCCGAAGTTCTGCCTCATCCACCATACTCCCCGGAGCTCTCGCCTACCGACTACCATCTTTTCAAGCACTTCGATAACTCTCTCATCGGTAGAACCTTTGCCAATCAACGGCCTTCGGCGACTTGATCGAATCTATCGAATCTCGAGCACACAATTTTTATTTAATCGACTTGTGTTACGTTGGCAAAATCGCACTGATTCAAATGGCGCTTTTTTCCATTGAATTGAAAAAGTATTCCAGTATTTCCAATGTAACCATTGCCTTTCATGAAATAAATTGATTGATTGAAAATTGAAATTGATTTACTGAGATATTTCAGGTCGGAGTACGAGTAAATTCACAGAAATGGACAAAACTTTCGAATCAACCTAATAATTTCATCCTGCCGTCGTACTTTTTTTCTTTTCGTATACACACGGCGTATTGCACCGCAGTGATGCCAATTTGCGAGTAATTACTGCATTTGCAAGTATTCGCATCGACTTGCAGTAAAAGTGCAGTCATGGCATTTTGCGAGAATTCAATAGTTTTCATGGGGATTTTGACAGTAATCTTTTCAGGTAATAGAAAATTTGAACAATGTTGTTGGTGAGGAACCAAATGCATTGTGAGTTCTGTACTATAGTAGCATCAATTACCCAGGTTAACTTACAGAAAATATTCAAAATTATTTCTCTAAATAATAATTTAGGTAGAACCACGTTTAATACAAAATCCAAACAGGATAGAATTAAAAAATCAGATATATATACAATGGAGTGTGGCGAATGCTCTGAAGTATATACAGGCCAAATCGGTAGAAATTTTGACATAAGACTGCGTAAACACGTCTGTTTCGCCAAAAATCTGCAATGTACGAACATCTTCAAGAATAAAACCACAAGATAAATGAAGATAACCTCAAAATCCTACACATATGTAATAAAGAGAAAAAAATGAATTTGTTGGAGGCCATAGAAATTAACAAATCAATTAAAAACCAGAAACATATACCCCTAAACGAGCAACTCAATTTAAGTAGGTCTCCCCTCTTGAATTTATGAGTCTAACAACCCCTAGAATTTTCAGTGTGGAATTTTAAAAGTTGGCATCCTGGTTCTCCCAACTATACCTATCTCTCTAATACCTGTCCTTGCAGCATACCTGAAAAGTCTAATATAACCGATATTAGAAACTTCAGATTTCAGTTTTATACTTGATAATGGGGTCAAACCCGAAACTGGTCGTATAAATAAAATCTACCAGTGGTATTTGCACAAAAGTGTTTTTTTTCATGATTTTTAGATATTTTAAAATGTGAAAATTCTCATCTCATATAAAATATAGAACTCATATTACTTATATAAATAATCTTTCCTCATTAATAAATAGAATGATAGTTATGTACTTTAGTTTCAGTAGACTCCAAAAACTTCTACTTCTTTGTATGTAAGTACTTCTTCATGAAATTGAAGATATCGGAGCAGAGCTCCCTAGTGTGCCCCAGACCGTAGAGTTCATGAAACATCTGCATTTTCAAATTGCTTTCACAATTACATGTGAAAGCGAATCTCACAGCCTGCTCTTTGAGGCAGTCCAAATGTGTTTCCGCAGCCCACTTGTAGATTAAACTCACTGTGTGTGGTGTCATCTCACTATTCTTGATCCAATCGGCAAGCCGCAAGTTTAGATCCGTTAGTAAAAATCGATCAGAAAGCAGAAAAGCATCCAACAAAACATCCAGCCGATACTGCTTGAAATGCGGCTTCTCAAGTAAGTCGAGTACACACTTGAATGTTTCGGTGTCGACGTAGTGAAGTTCCACCACATTTTTGACATTTTCCATAAAGCGCCCACTGAACATGCTGGAAAAGAAGTCTGATTCCTTTATCAACATTTCGTAGTCCGCCTTAACTAATGATCCGTCATCCATCTTGAAAGTCGCTAGTTCTTGCTTCGGTTTGTCAGCTTCAGCCATAGTTGTATAATTATTCTATTTGAAGTAAATTTTCTGCTGGGATACGAAACAAGGAGTTGCGGTGTCGACCTGTTTGTAGTGGTTATCGTTATAGCTGAGTTGCACCAGACGTTTCACTCAAAAAGTTAACTTTTGCATTTCCTCTGAAACACAGAATATTTATTAAATATTTTCTCCAGTTGAGTTGCTGCTACTATTGGAGAAATTTTGAAACGGTATAGACGCTCAGTATTTGAGAGACTACCAATATTCAGGAAGGCCACGAAGAAGGCGACATCTAGATTGTATAAATCGCATGTCTAACTCACGGAAAACCGCAGGTAGGAACTTAGAAATATTCATTGTTATAATTATCTATATTATTTTACATAAATCTTACATGATAACAGTTTCTTTCAGAAATATGTCTTTCAGAATTTACAAAATATGCACTAGACCAATCGTCGAGTTTGCTATGCTAGTTTGGAATCCTTACTTTGCCAAAGATATATATGTGCTTGAGCGAGCCCAAAGGCGTATTACCAAGTTTTCTCTACAAATCCCTGAACTACAATATAATCGTCGCCTTGAATTACTTGAATTAACTATCCGATCGTCGACTACGAGGTGACCTCATTAAAACATTCAAAATCCTCCACAGACACTACTCAGTGAATTTGGACTTTTTTGTGCGGAGTAATGATAAAAGACTAAGAGGACATCTATTCAAAATAGTGAGTATTCCTGAAATTGTGTCGCCAGTATTTTGTGTGCAATCGTGTTTCTATCACTGGAACGGTATATAGTATATAGTTTGTGCTCCATCAATTGATGCTTCCAAAATGCTCTGGAGAATTATTTTTAATTTCATTTTTTTCTCTATTATGAATTTGAACGGCTCTGCCGCCTCAATTATATTGAATGATAATGATAATAATAAATTCAAATTGAAAAATACCAATTTTTCGTCAAAAGTTCAAAAGAGAAATACAGGGTGATAGAAGACAGAAAAAATACATTAGATAAAATAACAAACTTGTCAAAAAACAAATGGGTATGTAAATAACAACGTTACATCCGGCAAGTTTATGGCAACAAGTAAGATGAATGCATAAAATTGCATCCACAAGTAAAACTTGCGATAATAGTGAGTTGAGAATTTTTTTTTCAAAAGAATCACACCATGTTCAATATTCATTGAAATTGATTTCGAATTGGACATCAGCCAACATACATTACATAGAGATATATTATCCGCGCCAATCACTTTGAAGGAACTAGAATTTGCGTTAAAACATTCAAAAAACTCGTCACCTGGGCTGTATCGAATAACAAACATATGATATGCTTCGAAATTTACCATAATACAGCTGAAAACTTTCTATCGAAAATGATTTTTGACTGGAAACGAAGAGATTGAGGACTGAAAGAATAGCATTGCGTTGCTAATCCTAAAACTAGTGAAAACACCTAACTTACCTTACCGTCGACCCATATCTTTATTATCGTGTATATACAAAATATTCGAACAAATAAATAATCAAAGACATATTAGAATTTTTCTCTACCTGCAATTCTAGTCTCCTTTCGAAACAGTTTGGATTTAGAAAAGTACCTACTACGAACCATTGACGCAGTTTTACATCATGTAACCGATATTCAGTTATGTTTTTAAAAAAAAACCATCAGGTGCTGCCTTCTTCGATAGGAAAGGGTTTACGATTCAGTATGTATTCTCATGCTGAGACAAATTTAATAGAAGCTGCTATCCCTGAAAGAGTTGCCAATTTCATATATGAAACATTATCGCAAAGAGAAGGGTATATCAGAACATCTAATAATTCGATTATAGGACCTTGAAACGTCTCCATGGGATCACCACGAGGATCCGTTCTATCACCATTACTTTTTAATATTTTTTCACGTAATATACATGAGGAAAAGGCTCCGCTGACGATTTTGTTGTTTATAACACCGAAAAACAGTTACAAACCTGCATTATGCATTATGCATCTTTGGAATTTTACATCAATAATAACGATGTTTAACTTATTGGGATTCAATCTCACCCCCGAAAAAACTTATATCGCATTCTTTACCAGGCACAATTTACCAAACATAAATAACGTCCCAGTGTCCTCAACAATTAGCTACCTTGAAATTATTTTAGACAAAAAACCCACCTGGAAACTTTTTATTGAACACATCGCATTCGAAAAGGAATTAACTTTTTGAAGTTATTACGAAGGACCTGGTGGGAGGCTGACCCGCAGACATGTCTGCTATTTTACAGAGCGTACATTCGTTCTTTCATCAATTATGGCAACACACTACGTATATGGATCAGCTACCTTATCAACACTTGAAAATTTGGACATTGATCAAAACTCTGTCCTAAGACTCTGTCTGGGCACCATGTGTTCAACATCTGTCGAACCGTTAAGCATAGAAGCGTTAGAACCACTACTTGTATTGATGAGACAATTTTCAGCAGAAAAATTCATCAATAAATCGGAAATCAAAAACCCTAATGTCATACAAACAAATCGTCAAATTGAATATGTGTGACCTAACCAACAAATATTGGTAGAGAAAAACCTTCCCCGCCTTTATTACTGCATATAGAAACATACATAATAAAATGGAAAACCCAAATAGAGGTAACATACATAATGTTGTTGGTGAGGAACCAAATGCATTGTGAGTTCTGTACTGATATTAGACGTTTCTTTTTAAGTTACTTTGACAAAGTTGAAAACCAGAGCCCAGGCAGCGCTGTTTTGACCCGCTTTAGGTCTCATCAGTGGTGCTAGAACAAATCACGAATACATTGCTGGACTGCCCTTAACGGGCAAGTCCAGGCATCTCCATCTACGAAGACGCCATCTATAGAATACACAATCCTTGAATATCAAAGATCAACGAAGCTCCCGAAGGCGGTCTGTTGCAAAGCCAAGCTTGCAGTGGAAGCTGCAGTGGAAGACAGAAGACGAATCTTGTTTGATGGTCGAAGTCAGTTTAACTGTGCAATGGACCGTCTCGTTTATCTTCATTCATCGAAATACTCCATTCATTCAGATATTAGTAAAATTACACATTTGGAATTGAATATGAAAACTCAAACATGAAATAATAATGATATAAGTTGGACTCTATGTTTTGGTATCAACAGAAGATGATAACAACTGATCATTATTTCCACAAAGCTATTAGGTCTAATATTCTACGCTAGAAAGCATATCAAAGTTTTGCTGTTAAAACATTTGCGAAATCTCAAAAACTAAAGTTAATACGAACGAAGTTGCAACATCTAGTCTATAGTAAAAATCAATGAATCCTTGTACATTTCTTGTACAAGAAAGGATTAATAATGAGACTTTTGTCATACAACCCATTGTTATTGTTTTATATTTGAAAAATTATCCAATAAATTCAACATCAACAAATACATTAGTTTGGTTAACTTACCTCTAGTCGTCGAATCGACAATTCTCTACTGAAAACTAATCAATCACTGATGAATAGTCCTTCCTCTTCCACTTATATATTACTAATTAATCACCAACGAATATTTCTCTTTAACAATTTTTATCTTAACGGCATAAGATATAAAAGTGTTGAACACCTATAAAGTAGATAAAATAAAATTTTCTATTTTATCTTTTAGGGAATGCAACGTGTGTCATATATGATTTTGTTGAATTCTATTGGATTTTATTTTGATTTTTAATTTTGAAAGTAGTCAAAGTAATCATACAAGGACGTAGGAGAAATAGTACCAACAATTTTCCGAAACAATAATAGAGGCAATAATACTCGAACAATTTATGATATAGTTCCAAAATAGTAAGCACGTAATCATTAGAGAAAAATAAATGTTATCATGGAAAAATTCCATGATAACATTTATTTTTCTCTAATGATGACAAGTTGAATCCTTCAAATTATCGCCAAAATGCCTTTCCTGGAGTACTCAAAAACCAGCAACCACCATTTCAACCTTACTGCAAACCTTAATCTGGATAGAAATGCAATAGCCAATGCCTTCTAGCGACTAGAAAAGTGGTGCTAAAAGTAGTTCCCGGATCTGAATAAGTGAAAGTGCAGTATTCTTTATCTTGGTAGCAGAAACCAGTGAAACACCAAAAAGACCTGGGTGTAGGTAGGAACTTAGAAATATNTTAGACAAAAAACCCACCTGGAAACTTTTTATTGAACACATCGCATTCGAAAAGGAATTAACTTTTTGAAGTTATTACGAAGGACCTGGTGGGAGGCTGACCCGCAGACATGTCTGCTATTTTACAGAGCGTACATTCGTTCTTTCATCAATTATGGCAACACACTACGTATATGGATCAGCTACCTTATCAACACTTGAAAATTTGGACATTGATCAAAACTCTGTCCTAAGACTCTGTCTGGGCACCATGTGTTCAACATCTGTCGAACCGTTAAGCATAGAAGCGTTAGAACCACTACTTGTATTGATGAGACAATTTTCAGCAGAAAAATTCATCAATAAATCGGAAATCAAAAACCCTAATGTCATACAAACAAATCGTCAAATTGAATATGTGTGACCTAACCAACAAATATTGGTAGAGAAAAACCTTCCCCGCCTTTATTACTGCATATAGAAACATACATAATAAAATGGAAAACCCAAATAGAGGTAACATACATGACATAAAAGACTCTCAATATGCCTCAAAATCTTTCACAATTGAAACCCTAGGATATAGTGATAACCCAAGATTAAACAAATGCATCCTTAAGAGTTATATAAATAAATTTCCAGAGTACACATGCATATATGCAGACGCTTCCAAATGATATGAAGGAACTGTCTATGCATATTATATTTCTACTAACCGACCGCCCCGGCTCCGCACGGGTGCCATGCTGATACTAAATAGAAATTCACTGATACTGAATACAAAATTTCAGCCTCCGAAAATATAGCGGAACGGAGAAACAATGATGAAAAGATAATTTTCATATGTAAACGCACGCCTTTTATCCCTAACGGAGAAAGTCCCAGTTGGATTATTCAAAAATCCTTTCTTATTGCACATCCACTACATAAACCGAACCCACATACAAAATTTCACCCTTCGAAAATATAGCGGTACGAAGAAACACTGATGGAAAGGTAACTTTATTTTATGAACGCGCCCTTTTCCTCCGCGGCTGGCACTCCAGTTGAAATATTCAAAAATCATTCCTTATTGTATATTTACAACATAAAGCGAACCTAAATACAAAATTTCAGCTTCCGAAAATATAGCGGTACGGAAAAACAGTGATGAAAAGGTAATTTTCATATGTATACACGCCCCTTTCATCCTCAATGGGGGAGCCCCAGTTGGATTATTAAAAAATTCTTACTTATTGCACATCTACTACATAAAACGAAACTTTATACAAAATTTCAGCCTCCGAAAATATAGCGGTTTGGAGAAACAGTGGTGAAAAGTAATTTTCATATGTGAAGGCTCCCCTTTTGATCCTACGGGGGGCACTCTAGTTGGAATATTCGAAAATCCACTCTTATTGCGTATCTAAGACCTAAGAAGCACACTTATATACAAAATTTCAGCTTTCTAAGACTCATGTGAGTGACTTTCGCATTTATAAGTAGGTATAGAATGCGAATGTGAGTGGGATTTCCAAACTGAACCGATTCACTTCCATATTTTCAGCAGAAGCAATTGCTATCACCAAAGCACTTGAATATATAGGACAATAATTTCAAAAAAAAACGGTAATAATATCTCTCTCTGTACTATCAAAAATATCACAGCCTGTCAACATACTGACATATCGACTCAGCCCGCATATTCTGGAATTATTTAGGAAAGAAGAATAACATTTAGTTCATGGATATTACAGACTATGCGTCCGAGGGCAAAAAAAATCAAATTGAAACAAATTTTCAATATTACAGGAATCTATCAAAATCAAGTTGATTCGTAAATAAAGATACAAAATTCAAATTGGAGCAATACAAGGTTCAATAGAAATTTTGGGAAAACTTTATGATGAAACTTTGGAAATATTATTAGATACAGGTTCTGAAATATCACAATATCGAAAGGATATGTGGAAATAATATTTTCATCAATCACTAATTCGAACAGACGAGTTTCATATACATGGATTCATTATTGATAATGAACGAGGACATGTACAAATAGGGAAAAAAGTAAAAGAATTTATCAAAAATCCTGATATTGAAAGAGAGTTAGAAAGTAGGGCTATTAATCAAATGAAATATGACAACTTGATAGTCATAACACAGAACTTGTCTTTGTAATTAATGAAAATATGGACAATGAAATGAAATTTCAAATCACGAACATATCCTATTCCTTACAAGTTCAGAAGTGAAGTGAACAATGAAATGAAGGAAATGTTAGAGTAGAAAATTAGAGAAAAATGTAATTCAAAGTTCAATAATCCTACAGTGTTCGTAGAGTAAAGTAACGGATAACTAAAATTGTGCCTAGATGCAATAAACTTTAATAAATATACAAAGCCTTGACACGAAGCACATTTTAACGTAAATGTAATATTTGATAGTATAACTGGTTTCAAAATATTCACAAAAATAGATCTAAACCATAATTTTTGTTGAATTTCACTACATCCAAACAGTAGAGATCAAACTGCATTTTCAGTTGATGGAGTTTTATATAAATTCAAAGAAGTTCCTTATGGTTTTCAAAGTCCATATTCAACTTTAATTCGAACGCTTCATGTTATTTTGACTTATTGACTTTATTCTTCATAATATTGATGACATATTGATTCATTCGAAAGATTCAGACATCCACCTGAAATTTCATTATCAGAGTTAGATAAAGCCGGAATTTTTCTGATATGTACCGCTCTTGGTAGAATCGAATGTGCTAAGTCACTTGAACATCTCCTGTGAAAGTATCTATGAAGGACAAATCTCCAAATGTTTCTTCGATGTACCAGACTATCAAGGTTGCAAGTGATGTTCGTGTCTCCAATCAGACGTAAGACCCTTTTCTGAATGGAATCCAGCAGCTTCAGGGTATACTTAGGGGTTTAGCTCTATACATAAGCACAATACTCCAAAGAAGGTCAGATCTGAGCTTCATAAAGCTGAGGTGTGACAGTTTTCTGTTTCCAAGCTTTTGAGGAGCAGCCTTTGCAATTTCAGTGATATGATTGTGCCAAGATATATTGGTGTCCATTTTAAACCCCAAGAAACCTATCGAAGTAGAAAGCGGAATTGTCTGACATTATTATATACGGTTCGGAGACATTTATCTTTTTGGAAAAAACCGATGCCTGAGTTTTCATTGCATTGAATGGAACCTGGTTACTCCCACTCAAATTCGAAATCACCTTTAGATAATCAATTGAATATGCAACCCCCTGTTGCCAGTGAATATGTGCATCCGCAGCTGATGTCCTGGAACCCAAATGGAATGACGAGACAAGTGTGATGTTATCAGCAAAGCAATATATTGGATTCTTGGTGTTTTCTAATAAATTGTTGATATATGTTAAAGAGAGGGGTTCAAGAAAATATGTATCCCTGGAGAACACCAGCGTTGATGGTAAAAGTATTGGAGAGATATCCATCGACGACCATTGTCTACCCTCATTCTACACACGATCTTAGGCCTAAGAAACAGCTCTCGATTCTCCATGTTTCTCGATTGCGTTATTCTAAATATAGGTGACATACGATAGAAGGTCACCTGTTGATCTATGTTTCTGAAATTCTTATTCATGATTTTGAAGATTAAAGCCTTCCAAATATTTAAGGATATGATGGTTTTTGATATCACTAATAGCAAAGCGACTGATCTATAGTTTTTGGAAGATATTTTTTGCTCTTTTTGGGAATCCGCCGAACGTGAGCAGTCATCCAACAAAAAGAAAAAACCCCTTCCTTGTAAGGCAGGTTGGAGTCATTGGCGCACTTTTTGAGTACAATGACGGGCACTTCATCAGGGTCAGACGCCTTGTTGATATTGAGCTGTTTCAAAATTCGCCTGACTAGACATTGTTCGAAAAGTAATATCCGGCATTGTGGATTCTAGTGTGGAAATAGTGGGTGGTGCCTTTCACAGAAAATCAACTGTGGAGTGGGACACAAATTGTTTTGCTAGTAGATTTGCTTTTTCTATGGATGTTGTTGCAATTGAACCATCCGCTTGTGTTAGTGGTGGAATTGTGGATTTTGTAAAGTTCTGATTAACATCTCTAGCTACCGATCAGAAGGATCTAGACTTTTTGGGATCGACAATCAGTTTATCCCTAATTCTCTGATCGTGAGTTTCTTTTCTTTCATTTATTCCAAGTTTGCAGCTGTTGCAAGCATCAACAAACTTAGTTCGGTTTTCGGCTCTGGGATTTTTGCACCACTGCGGATAGGTGAGATTTTTGGAGGCGACAGCTTGCTCACAATTTTTGTTGAACCAAGGTTTGCCGTTAGAAGTTCGTTTCATTGAAAAATGAATATATGCATCAATGGATGATAGAATAACTTCTGTGACTTCAAAAGCACGAGATGATAGATCATTACACCTGAAACAAACATCCTGTCAGGGAAAATTTCGGAAATGGTGTGGAAGATCCTTCCACTCAGCAGATTCTTCATCACGGTCAGGAATCCTGGTTGTCTAATTTATAATCTGAGTAAATCTGCTGTTTATTGCAAAAGCCTCAGCTTCGCAACATTTTTCGTCGTTGATATTTGAAAATTCAGGCTATTCGATATTGTGGACATTCAAGTCAACGAATATGAAAATTTCGGCACTGGGATGAATAATTTGCAGAAAGACAATGGTGTTTGCAAGTAAAGAGAATAGTGCCCTATATTGTGTATCGCTTGGTGGTCGATAAACGCAGCATATGAATTTAGTGATATTATTTTAAACCAAATAACATCAAAGTTTCGTCATCCCAGAATTCCCTTTCGTTGATAGTGGATATCACTTCGGAAAAAAGGTTCCAAAATTACGTCTGAATTGGGAGTGAAAATCATAACCCGGATATAGAAAATTATCGGGGTTTGTTGAAGCACTGACTTTGGTTTCTATGAGTGCAAGAATATGATGACTATTTGGTGCACTATTGCAGATGTTGGTGCACTGAGTTTATATTTCATTTGACTCAGTAATTGAAGCAGTAATCAGATCTAACGTTGGAACTGTTTTTGGAGCAACTGCAAAAATCGATCATTTCGAAAATTGGAGTTTTTTGTTCATACATGATTCTCTATAAGATGAAGTTACCACCGTTATTGCCACAAATGATTGATTAGTTTGCATATCCAAAAAAAATATATTTTTTTGCTCTTCAAATAGATTCTGGAATTTGGGATGTTGATTCTAATCCTGGTGTTGTAATAATTAATATAAATTTTTTTGGTTAATTACTCATAACTATATACAAAAACTAAAAACAATAATAACAACAGCAAATAAACTAAACACAATATCAATTTCCGACCATATATTATAACTAATCCGATGTCCGTGGTACCGTCAAATCCTTCGGTACTGCAGCACTGAAGTGTTGGATGAGAATCTCATCCTGAGAGCCGTTGAAGGTCCCCGGCAACTAGGGCCGATCACGTGGTAAAAGAGCCTACTGGTTGTATTATTCTACTGTGATCTCGTCTTGTGGAGGACTCGAGTTCCTCATTTGGAAGATCCCACTTGCAAGAATTCCAGCCTTTCTATAAGATTACAAGAACAATGTTTACTGTGGAGAGTTTGCTCACCAGCAGATCGGTAAAATAGTCAGACTGGTTAACTGGTTGTATCTACAAATTGTAAGTAACTGTGTTCGTCACGCAAGACGTATTTATAGAGAAAATACTGCAGATTGTAAGTGTCTATATATACAATGCCAGCGTCTGGCATCCTCTTAGAAATGCCTGGTTGCCAAATGTCGAATCATCTTGATCTTGAGTTGGTCATCTTGGAGATGAACGGTAGAGATGATTGATAGTCATATGACTGTAACAACTTCCCCTTACAAAAAAATAATGGTTCGATATGGAGCAACTTTAAAGACTGTAAAATAAAAAATATAATAATCATTTAGCTAGATTTCCTCGTACTTCGCGATCTCGTCTTGAAGTCTAAGTCTTCTCTTTGGCTTCAGGAATATGCTGGCTAAGTGCTTCAAAGACCTGAAGGGCGATTGCTAAATTGCTACGGAGGTTCATTTTATATTTAGAAAACATATGTGAAAGACTATGAATACAATGATGAGCGTCAAATGAAATGTTGAAAATCTGTTTCCGGTAACCAACTGTCGCCCCCATACGAACGATAACTCCCAAAAGTGTGATTTCCAACACGGTGTTTGGTTACATATTGGACTGTTCAAAAATTAAGGTGAATATTCAAATTTCGCAGGCTACGACTAGTGATTTTTTTATTTTTTTTATATTGGCACACTTGTTTCGAATATATCTTCACAGTTTCAGCTGTTGGGCATGTTTGTTCTGTTAGTGAGAGGCATAAAAGTTAGAAGTATTTAGCATGTTCGGCAATATTCTGCTATCGACAAAAATGTATCAAAAAGTTTGCATCAAATTTTGTGTAAAAAATGGAATGTCGGCATATCGAAAACAATCTCCCCAATGTACGAGCCCAGGAGAGCCAAGAGCAAAAAGATCATGCAAAGTGCGATCAAATGTCAACGCTTTGCTCACTGTTTGTCTAAGATTTACCGTGGCGTAGTGCATCAGGAGTTCTTGCCACATAGTTGTATGATCAATAAGGAGTATTATCAAGGAGTTATCCGCCACTTGCAAATAGCAATACGAAGAAAACGTCCGATATTGTCTAAAAATAATTCATGGCTTTAGCATTACTATAATGCACCTGTTCACCCGTCATTGCTTGTTCGTAATTTTTCAGTAAAACCAACACCGTAATCATGATTCAGCCACCGTATTCACTAGATTTGACCCCCTTCAACTTTTTCCTGTTCCCAAGATTGAAGAGACCCATAAAAAGATGGTGCTTTGTCACGATTATGGAGACACTCAGATTATGGAGAGAACTCAAAGACAAACCAAAAAGTGCATATCAAAACTATTTCGAGAAATTGACAAAATGCTGGCACAAGTGTATATCTGATGGGGAATAATTTGAAGGGGACAAAATAAATCAATAAATTCATCAATAAAAATTGATGAATTATTGAATATTTTTTGGAAACATTTAAAATTCACCTTATAATTTGAACAGAAAACAACTACTCCTCTGGCTAATACCACGAAGGATATTGTATTATATCCGACAGGTGTCTGTGCAGGATTCTTCACTGAAGTTATTCCTGCATATGCTGTTGGCGATACTATTGCCGCAATAGATTTTCAATATTTGGAACACACTCGCAGATCGGTTTCGGGCTGTGCAAGGTAGTATCTATCATCAACATAAAGTCGATGAGGCAGATAAGGCGATGACAGACTTGTTGTTTGTTGTTCGCTTCAACCTAGTGTGAGAAATGCTACACTGAAGGAATTCGATTTTCAATTATCAGAAATCATCGACTTTATGTCAAAATTCCCTGTTCAAGATCTGAATATCAATCTACTTTCGTCACTGAACTCACGGTGGTACCTATTGGCATCAAGGATAATTTCTTGAAATTATCAAATAAAGTTTGATCTTCCTAACTGGCACAGTTAGTTTGATCTTCCTCTTGAAGATGATCACTTGGTGATCGAAACACGTGTCGAGGTGTTACAATGACGGTTTGGTGTTGGGAAAAGACTCCGGTTATATTCAAAAATCATAATGCAACATTTATTCTCATTTCTGAAACCTGGCTCCATAATGCCATTTCAGACAGTCTTGTTAATATCCCTGGGTATACCTCATTCAGGAAACATACTTTAGAGATTCGGAAGATTTGAAGAATAACAGCTGCGTTTAGAGAACTTCTGGAAAAATATTTTCAACATGTTATACGGAACTTTGAGGGTAGACTTTATAATAATGAACATTTTGAACAGTCACTAAGATAAATTACTTTTAATAAATTTTCTCTATTTTATTGCAGAACGGTACTCAAATATCTCCACGGTTTCAGTTGATTTCTTCAAAAATACTAAAAAGAAGGGTCAAGTATATAGTATTCTGAAAGAAGCAGCCTAACGACTTATGAAATAAGGTCTCAACCAACCCCCTTTCCATTAAGGGTTTTGTTCGCTCTGCTAAAGGGTTGATGTTATTCATTTGAAAGCTAGCCTACGGAATTTTCCTCCTGAAAATACGTGTTTTTGTATATTTTTATATTTTTATAGGACCCTAAATATGGGAGGTTGATATTTTTTCGAATTGAAAACTTGTATAATATAATGTCATATATTATTATATAATATGTAAATGAGATTATATAGTTTGATATTTTTCCTATATTTCAATACTTATTCAAATTGTATAATGTTAGTTGAATATGCTTGAGAATGTTTACTGCTGAATAGAGATTAGAACTTGCATTGTCCAAAAAAAATAAGTCAATGAAATGTTGAAAATTATAAGACCAAAATCTGTTTAAAAAATCTGTTTAAAATCTGTTTTTCCGTTAACCAGCTGTCGCACCCCTACGAACGACAACCCGAGGTCTTGCCTTTTAACGTGTGATTCCTAACACGGATTGGACGATAGCAAGTGAAGATCGATCGTTCAGACTAGGGCTTGAACCACCGACCAACGCGGCAGTCAATTCGAGTGAGTGAACAAAGCACCCACGCCGAACCGCTTGGCTACCGACCGACCGAATATTCGTATTAATCAGTTGGAAAAGAAAATGTTTTCAAGAAATGATAAATGAACAACAGTAGTATACGTAAGTATGAGAACGTTGAGAGAAGGTGATGATATTTTTTCTTACGGAAACGTCATCTTTGAGAACGACAGAATATTCAATCCTCGAATGTCAAAGATAAACGAGATTCGTTCTCTCTCCCTCTGCAGATTTTACTGCTGAGCAACTAGTCGAAATCAGAGCCCATAAAAAAGCAATCGTGATCCAACACTAGACATCGGTATTGAAACCCGTCATCGGTTTCATCAGTGTTCCTTGTCTGATTTATGAATACCTTGCTAGATTCAAATTCTCAAAGACACAACCTGGGAAAGAAAAAGCGTTGACATCTCTTACGAAGAAGCCATTTATGGAATCAACAGAAGACCCAGTTCACAAATATCACTGATAACGAAGCTCCAAAAGACGGTTTATTGCAAAACACATGGACATGGACTGACATGGACTGACTAAAATTCTCCTTGTTTTCCTCTGCAGCTCTTACTGCAAGGCAACTTGTCGAAACGCTAAAATGAAATAGGCTTCAACAACGGATAGCGCTGTTTCGAGCTGCCACAGGCCTCATCAGTAGTTCTAGGCTGATCCACGAATGCATTGCGGTACTCAGTTGTTCTTAAATGACAAGATTCTATACATAGCGTAAGACATTTTTGTAAGACAATTTTGAAAAACAGTAAAATGCCAAAGAAATATATGAAACTCCCACTGAACATTCAAAAATAATGAAGAGTCATAGCGAGGCGTATAATTTACAAATCAAATATCATTCAAATATATTTATCATCGACAGAGGATGTAAATTTGATTTGCGAACATGAAATACGTTATATATTCGATATTCGCAAAAATAAAAGCTATTTGCTGTTGAACAAATTAAAGATAATTTTGGATAAGAAAAAATAACGGTACAAATACTAGAGATATGGAATTCTAGATAACTTGCACCTGTTCATGAATCATTTCTGTGAGTGATTTCTAGTTTTTAATTTGTAAATTAATTCATCACTCTATGCATGCATTTATTCATAAATGTTTTGAATCTGTTATATACATATAGGGTCATTCATTGAGCGTTTCCCATTTTTGAATTGAAATGAAACAAATTGTGTGTGAGATAAATACCTGTTGATGCCATTATGTGTGAAATATAACATCGTTCAAATGTCCGCCGTGGCTTCTCTAGGTGGAGCGCACCCGAAACGTTCAATTTTCCATTACTCTGGCGCATAAATCAGACTAAATTTGACCGATGGCATGGGTTTTGTTGGCTTTGAGGGCCGTTGTGGTTTGTGGCTTATTCGCATACAACTGCAACTTAAGAAAACCCCACAAGAAAAAGTCTAACGAGATCAAATCGCACGATCTCGGTGGCCAGTTAACATTACCTACACGTGAGATGATTATGCTGTCAAATCGCTGGTGCAGAATGTCCAATGTGGCATGAGCTGTGATAACAAAAAAATATTTCTGTAATAGCTTGAAAATGTTCTCCTAGAATAAAACTGCAGCAGGTCGTAATTCCGACCTTCCGATTCGGAAAGCGATTGGACGACGCCATACACGGCGGTGTTCATTTGCCAGATGTCAGCCTCTTCTGTAAGAATACTAGGAACCTCCGCGTCCAAACAAGCCAGTTCTTGTAGCTCCAGATGCTTAATTCTGTGAAGCACGTTTCGTGTTTTGATTAACTCCGTTGATGGAATAATACGAGTCTTCTCTCCAGCCGTACCAACGGGTGGTAGAACTGCCACTTCCACCACCAGTAGGAAGGAGAGGAGCTATATAGCCCTGCATACGAAAATAAGATACGTGATCCCTAAAGTTTCGGAAAGAAAAGGCGGCATGCTCTGCTTTATGATTTTCATTTATATCATTATTATTTTTTTCTTCAAACAAAGTTTGCTATGGTCTGGCCCTATCTCTTGAAGCCCCTTTACATTCGGGACGGCGAGCCAGCATTGTCAATCAACGTCGACTCCTCACACCAAGGGGTAAGTGATCACTGGGCCTGAGAATCATGCGCCCCGAGCAAGCGCAGTGAGCCAAAAATGACAGCCTTTTTCCGGCTGAGATTTCTGCCTTAGGGTGGCAAGCCGGCATAATTTTGAGATTCGAGAGTAGGCATTCCAACTTAAAGTAGTCTGGATAGGGTCTGCGGAGTTCAAAGAGAAAATATCGATATTTTATCTGTTTTTCCTGATACTTTTCGACGATATCCGTCTCGCCAGGAGCTTAAAACTAAACGACGAATATCGTCGTGCTCTAGTGCTCAGCTTATATGAGCCTGAGGATGAGGAATTAATAGTGCCAGTAAATTTGGCACTTCTCATTTCCCACAACAGATTCAATATCCCCCGGAGCGTAAAGCAACACCGGTGTCTCGTCAATACCGTGATAATCGTAGGTGGTAAAAAAGTACTCTAAGGGCCACGTTATGTGGCCCTTAGAGTACTTTTAGAGTATGATATGCGGTCGAGACCGCATTTGCTAGACATGCTGATAGCAAGTGCATGGGGTTTTAGACGCCTTGCGGCAGGCTCTACACCTTTTATCAGGAACCTAAATATCCATCACACGACTGAGGTAGACTGAAGTGTTGAAGACACCATCCTGGCAGACCATGATGAACCCCTCAATTTCCAACATCGGCCCACTCGACCTGAGAAAAAAGCGAAGGAAAGGCGTTTTGATAAGCCAAGGTCTTCAATTATGTTGAAGAAGACCTTCTGCATTGGCTTATCCTTGTGTTGCCGCAGGAGTGAAGTGATATCTGCGGCTTTCATATGGGCCTTTTGCTGAACTGGTTTCAACTCGGTGACAGAGTTGTGATCAACTCGTTCGTTTTCGAAAACTAAACCGATTCACCAGCTGTTCGGGCAGCTGCCCTGAAGAGTAATGCTTCAATTGATGCTCTCTCATGGTCGCGGACAATGCAAAGAAGGGGATTTGGATCCTCTGTATAGTCGTCAGGAGTTTAGACTCCTGACGACCATACAGGCTCCAACCAGTGCCATTCTGTCATGTAGATACTCCAAACTCCAAAGTCCACGGCCTCCCTGATGTCGGGGAAAGTACAACCGTGGAAGAGACGATTTGGGATGCAAAATGATAATGAGGAGCATCATTCATTACTCCAAATGAGTAGAGTGAGATTGAAACAGCAAACATGTTTGTTGCAACAATTTTGTTCGTGCCTAACAGTTCCGATGACCAGATCTGTCTGTGCTGATACTTGCCATGGAGAGAGTTCTTCACTGCTGTTACCATTGCTGTTGCTTCACTGTTGTTCCACCCTGAGGTAAGTATACATCTCTCCGTCATCCAGACGCTGCAGGATGCTTCCATCTACGAGCTGCATATCCTCTCCGTAGTGTAAGCATTGTCTTCTTTTGAGATGGACCGTTGCACATTGTTCCACCACCCTCAAGGACTGATGGAGATTATTTCCTCAAGAGGCATGAAGTTCAAGATCATCCATATGCCTTCGGTTTCTGAGGGTGCCACAGCATATCCTCGAATAGTTCTGAGTGCAACCGATAATGGCAATAGTGAGATGCAGAAGTGAATAGGCCCTGAAATACACCCCTTCTGAAAGTGACCCACCCTGTTTGGACTCTAGCCTGACTAGATGTTATGGTGAAGTGAGTCCGCCAGACTGGTATCAGTTGTTTAAGGCATTTTACTATTTTGTCGGGTACCGTAAGGCATCTGAGCAAATGCAGGATGAGCTCATGCGAAATTGTATCAAATGCCTTACGATAATCGATCCAGGCCATAGAGAGGTTACGCAGGTTCTTTTCACATCCAGCGACTCTCCTCTTCGACCCTTTCTGCTCATAAATCCGTTCGAATATTCGAACGGTTAGTATTTGTGTGTATAATATGCTCGTAAACAACTTCACGAATTCAAGCATGTAATCGGTCTGTTTTTCCCATGAATCGACATATCTCCGCTTTTGGCTTCGAACTGCGCTAGGGCTGGAGTGTCTAAGTTGGGTGGTTGCGGGTGTTCAGAAATGTCCTTCCAAAAGGATTCCACCTGATCAGCGGTCGGCGGGTTATTCACAACACGTGAAGAATCTTGGAATGAGCTAAGAGGTTTCTCGCGGAACCTGAGATTTTCCGCAATACTTTTCGCTTGCCTCACTAGTAACTTCTTTGCTGCTACTAGCATTCGTATCAAGGCAGTGCAGTTTCATTTCATTAGTTCGGACTTCCATTGGTTTGAAATCCCTGGAAGGGTCTAAAAAGAAATTGAAAAGATTAGCTGAAAGATAACATATATATTGAGCAAAAAACACAAGCAACAATCAGTAAGTCACAGAATTGAACTGTTAACACGAGATGAAAATTAAAAATTATTAACAAGAAATGAAAATTAGAAGATTCTAAGCCAAGTTACTTCACGACGTTTCGATTATTAGTATCCACAATTGTCTTCGGGTGATAACTGGACTCATTCCTCCGAAATCTGACTATTTATAGATCATTCGAGTGCTTTAACCTATCCCCTCTTTCCTCTTTCTGCTTCATCGGTTTAACTGGGAGCTGACCGTTTGGCGGGAGTTAGTCGTGTTCCGCTTGATTATAGGTTTCCATATATTACGTATCTCTAGGCTAGTTTGGATGAGTGCGTTGTTGGACAAAATATATGCGACTTTCTTGAATTTTCTCCTATACCAGTGTTCCTCCTTGTGAATGATCTCAGCTTGATGTTATGTTGATGAGTCCAAACATGCTCTGCTATTTCTGATTTGCTGGTTTCTCCTCGCTGTCTGTATTTCTTGTACTCGGCAATGCGAACTTTCAATGGCCTCTTAGTTTCACCGATGTATGATTCTCTGCACTCGCAATGTATCCGGTAAATACAATTCTTTGAATCGCAGTCCGCGTTTGGTGGCCTGGTTTTCTAGAGGCTGTTACGGATAGTGTTCCCAGATCTGAAGCAAGTTCTGTTGTTATACTTGCACCCAATTCTTCTAATCCTTTCCGACAATCCTGTGATGTGGGGAAGTAAAAGTACTGTTTGTGGCGGTTTCTCTTTCTTATGATGCTGTTGCTGTTTTCTAGACAAAGTCTTTTGCACTATTAATTTGGAGTAACCATTCCGTTGAACGCCATTTTTGATGATGCCTAGTTCCTTCTTGGTCTTTTGATTGTGGTTGGATTCCTGGTTCAGATACTGTCCCGTGTGAGTGGAATTTCGGTATACAGATTCTTCCCAGTTAGTGTCGGTACTCTTTACCAATACGTCTAAAAATGGCAATTCGTTGTGGACTTCTTTCTCCATTGTGAAAGTGATGGAAGGACTTATGTTGTTAATGTGCTTCAGGAAGGTGTCTAGTTCTGCATTCCCATTGTTCCATATTATGAAGGTATCTTCCACGTATCTCAACCAGACTGAGGGCTTCTTGTGAGCTTCTTCAATGGCCGGAGTTTCAAACCACTCCATATATACGTTGGCTATAACCGATGAAAGTGGCGATCACATTGACAGTCCCTCATCTAGCGTGAATAATTCGTCCTTCAGTTGGAAATAGCAGTTTCGTACACAGCATTCTAGTAATTCTATGAATACTTGTATCGGTAAGTTTTTTCTATCTTTCAGGTTCCTATCTTCGGATGGGGACCTGATGAGCCCGGTTTCGTGTTCATTAGCCACGGTCTGCAAGTGTGCCCGTTCCAAAATTGAAGGTCGATTCTTTCAGTTGTATTGTCAATTGCATATGCAGGAAATTTTCTATGAAGATTTCTGCACTGACGCCTGTCAGATATAATCCAACGCCCTTCGTGGTATTAGCCAGGGAAGTAGTTGTTTTTTGATAGGCGTCAGTCCATCAACCTACTGTGTAGGTATATTTGAGACTGCTTGAACGTTTAAAGTTCATTTCTTCAGATTTGTTTACTGCCAGTCTTCAAGCATAGCCCACTGACTAATAAGAAAACATTGTATAGGGTAGTAGTTGGCAACACTGACCCGAATGAAGCCCGTGCCAGTAGTAGATAATAGCACATGAAACCTTATTGTAATGACTACTTGTTAATTGAAGGATTTGAACTACTACAAAAACAACCTAGAAACATATGCTAAAGAATTTATAAAGAAATATTGAAACATCAAGAAAAAAAAAATTGCCAAGGACGACAACAGGATGTCCGAAATGTTTTAGCCAGACAGCTTCTCTGATGAAAATGAACTGTCCTATATAAATATAAGGAATCATCCATTCTGGCTCCAGAAAATATTTTCTCAGTTATAGAATTTCTTGAAAATGTTTTCAAAATTGCATGAAACACGAAAAAAATTTGTGGTAACTTAGATTTTTTTAGAATTGTTCTTGACTATTGTGCTGAAATTCTTTGTTTTTCAGAATTCAATATGAAATTTTATTTATCCAAATTTTAGTGGACTCATCGGTTCAGATAATTCAAAATGAATACAAGCACAATTAGATTCCATTAACTCGAATCTTATTCCTGCAAATGCAAGCTACACATTTTTTACCATGAGACGAATGAAAATCAGTTATATTCTGCTCAATTTGAGGCTCATACAATTACACGTCTCAGATTAACGCAGTAGTACAATATGAAGGCACTTTACAGCAACAAAAAATTCAAGAAGCAAAATAAAATTACAAGAAAAACTAACAACCACATGTAATAATCATGCGAGGTCCGAACTTATCAATGTCACAGATTTTGAACTCAATATATTTATATTCAAGAAACACTTCATTGTGAAATTTTCACTAAACAGTCTTACAAGAACGCAACGCGTGTTTCGCTATACAATAGCTTTTTCAGGCGTGTCTATGTATGTTGCATTTTTGTAAAACTGTTTAGTGAAAATCTCACGATGAAGTGTTTCTTGAATACGTTATGGATTTTCATCAAGTATCGGCCGATTCCATCACATAACTTATATAGCACTGATCTACTCAATAAAATGAAAAAAATTTGACTTAGTTCAATTGCATTCTTTAACGGCATATATTTCGACTGTATGGTATGAAGTTCAAAATCTGTGTCGTTGACAAATTCTGCCCTCGCAAGATTATTAAATGCGGTTGTTAGTATTTCTCGTAATAATATGATGTGCCTTCGCATTGTGCTACTGGTAAGCTGAGACGTGTAAATTATATGAGGCTCGAATTGAGCAAAATAAAACTGAATATTTATTATTCGTCTCATGGTGAAATATGATCAGTAATGCATATCCAGATATAACATTCGAGTTAATTGAATAGAATTGTGATAGAAAAACCAATCAGAACAGAATATTTAAACGAAGAAGGGAACAGACATGTTTTACGAGTGTGCAAAAAATATTCCTATATTTTTATATACCAGATAGGGTGGATTAGCCGGTTAGCCGGCCAGTGCCAGTTTTCGACCACATCAACATTAAAACACAGAAAATAGTATGCAATCCTGACCCTGCTTCGTATTATGGGCATTCCCATTTTCGGCCACCTATTTTTGCTCTACTATCAGCTTCAGCCGCCTTCAGGTAATTTTTCGAACTAGGTATTAGATAATTCAAGATGGCCGGGTTTTTGTTCGCCGTATGATCCGTTAAAGTTCTGTGGATTGTGTAGTGGAAGTGCTGCCAGTAAAAAGTGAGTATTAATGAAATTTCGTATCTTTTGNTTACTAGAAAATGAGATCAAAAAGCCAGTTCTTCTCTTTATCGACGGCCATAAGTCACATATGACTCTGCCACTGAGTGAGTTTTGTGAAGAAAATGGTATAAGTCTCTATGCCCTTCCTCCCAACACAACTCACATACTCCAACCTGCAGATGTCAGTGTATTCAAACCACTCAAAACTCAATGGAAAAGCACTGTGAGGAATTGGCAAAGCCGCCCAGAAAACGTCAACTGCTCCGTCACGAAAACAAATTTCTGTCAGATTTTCCAGGAATGTCTAGCGAATGTTAATATGATTAGTCATATTATAAACGGTTTCCGAAAATGTGGACTTTTTCCTCTCAATCCCGAGAGCGTAGATTACACAAAATGTATGAAAAACATTCTAGAAAAACAAAATAACCAGGCTACTGAGGAGACTAGGCCAGAACCAATCACAGTTAGTGATATTAAAGCATCCAAGAAAGTATTGAATGAAATTCGTGAGACATTGACCAGTTACGGTATCAATGTCAATGTTATATTTGAAGAGATTCGGGTTTTAGAGGATTCCCTTTGGGTAGCTGCAATGGCAGAAAATACTCATTCCGAGGAGCGTCATTCTCCTAACGAAGACATTCCGATTGGGTCCCTTGTGACAATGGATGAGCTGACTATTTTTCCAGTAGACAAGGTAATAGTTATGCCACAAGCTGAGATGGATATTGCCGAAGCAAATGATACATCATCAACAAATCCGGCAATTTTCGAAAAAATGGAAATGACAAAATAATTTTGAAGATGCAACCATGCAACTGCAGCACGAGAGGAATTAGAAAAAGAGTCAATAAAACCAAACAGTTTAAATGAAGTGGATGAAAATAGTGCAATAGAGCAACCCAAAGACCTATCAAATATTGAGGAATTTGTATCAGAATCTCCACAATTATTGTCAAAAATCCCAGACAGTTCTGACATTGAAAAGCACAATGAAACAAAAAAAATCAAAAGTTGCGACATTGAAAAACCAAAAATCAAAGAAATACAGCATACCGAAGAAAATGAATAAAAAAACTTGACAATTGTGTCAAGTCATGTACAGAATATAAAACTGAAAGAAACGGAAGCGGAAACACACCAAAATATCTCATTGGCAAACATCAGTCTGAAGAGTAAAATAGGCTCAAATGACTCTTTCAATTGCAGCCAAATATCTGAAACTGATGCCTTGCAATTGTCATCAGAAATTCCAGATAGTTCCGACAAAGAAAAACAAAGGAGCGAAGGTACATATCAAACCAAAGAAAATGAAAACCAAAGATTGCAACTTGTATTAAGCGATGTATCAAATGTAAGACTGACAGGATGTGAAGCGGTCACACACCAAAATCTCTCATTGGCAAGCACGAGTGAGAATAGTATCACTTTACTGGTTATGAGGAATTCGGAAAAAGGTGTCAACTCATTTTTTTTCAGTATTTCCAATTTTTCTGGAACCATGGACATTAATTCAAGCAACTATACCCACCACAAGATTTTTGAAAGCACTTCATTGCCATGTAATGCAAAAAATATTATTGACATATGTGTGGATAAAAAGTTCCAGTTTTTATTAATCAAATCGATTTTTCTATAATTCCTCAATATTGAGTTAACACCTTCTTGCACCAAGGCTTCAATTGATAGATGGTAAAAGTAATAATAATAATATTTCCACAAATTAGTTTGCACATCAACATTGTGATAATGCAAATAAAAAAGCGAAAAACGTCAGTGAATTCGGGTAGACTGTAAATATTGAAGAAGAAACTAAGTAACGAAGTATTGAAATCCCAGTTCAACAAAATCATTGAAGCTGAATTCCATATAATTTCTCACAGAAAAACTTATATAATGTCGGAGAATTCAACTCCAAGCAACTCATTTTCGAATATTTGCTATAATCAAGTGATAATGAAAATCAACTCTGCATAAATATTCAAGAAAGAAAGCACCACTGACCAAAATTGTTAAGTGTAATGTTTTTCTGAAAAACAATAAAAATCAGTAACAATAAAACAATATCCCTGTCTAAATAAAACAAATATTCTTGTATCCTCGAATTCAACTGCAAGAAAATATTTTCCTCCAAAGTTGGACCAGTAATGAAAATCAAAACACTTCTCAGCTATATTACCTTCGTAAAAATATGAACATGATGTCAAAATAATTTCTGACATCTAGTCCTGAATACATTAGAGTAGATACAGCAGTAATTATAAAAATGTCGAATAATTCAACTACATGTATTCATTTTGAAAATTTGCTATGATCAAGAGGTAATGGAAATCAACTCTGCATAAACATTTAAAAAAGAAACCAGCATTGACCAAAATTGTTCAAGTATAAGGTTTTCCTGAAAGAGAAAAAACAAATANAGAGTAGATATTGAAGTAACTTGAAAAATGTGGGAGAATTCAACTACAAGTATTTTTTGAAATTGAAAATCATCTCTGCATAAACATTCAAGAAAGAAAGCACCATTGACCAAAATTGTTTAAGTATAAGGTTTTCCTGAAAGAGATAAAAAAACAACAATAAAACAATACTCATGGAATACAACAAATAATCCTGTATCCTCAAATACACCTGTGAGAAAGTATTTTCCAGGTTGTTAAATTTAGAATCAAAACACTTCCCAGCTATATTACCTTCGTAAGATTGTGAACATAAAATATCAGTTAATCTTAGTCTTGATTGGTTTTTGTTGTTTTTATGGTTTTGATTTCTATTGAACATGGTTGAAAATGCATGATTGCATGTATATTACATAACATCAACTGATAAAAAATCATTCAACCAAAATTATTCCAGTGTAAAAAAATGAACATTTTCATATCTTCAAACTATTTCATAAGCATAACTTTCTCACCTATCAAAAGAAATGCTTTAAAATAGAGATTAATCAGAGATTACTGAATATTATCCAAATTAACTACAATGTGAGGATCAAGAGATCATGAAAATCAACTCTGCATAAACATTCAAGAAAGCACCATTAACCAAAATTATTCAGGTATCAAATCTGATGTGTCCTTTTAAAATTTATTTCATGTTTTTAGATTCTTGTATCGAAACACCACATATCATATCCGCTACATCTTTATAAACATCGACATTAGGACCATTTTCGTAATCAGGAAAGAATATTCACATAAACTGGTTTTTGCACAGTGAACATTTCAGTCTCATTCTACATTCGGTTGGGGCGTGTTGCCTAGACAGCATTTCAATTCATATATTGATATTGTGGCGGATATTGAGATATTATTCTGAAAACATCAAAAGCTAATCTTAGCCCCGATTCGTTTTTGTCGTTTTTATGGTTATGGCNTTGTGTGACTTAATGTCAAAAAACATCAAAAACAGTTTATAAAAATATATCAACTATGAATATTAAAAATTAAACTCATAAAAAAAAGTTTTATAAAATAAAATGGATCCGCATCTAGCGAGAGACTTGTCGCTGTTGTCGCAGCGAATGGGTTAAAATAAATGCTTCAGGAATTAATTAGAACTTGCTGAACATAATCAAAATCAACTGCAATGTGAGGCTCAAGAGATGATGAAAATCAACTCTGCATAAACATTTAAAAAAGAAAGAAAGCACCTTTAACCAAAATTCTGGGAATATAAATAAGTCGTGCAAGCAAAACTTTTTGTGAATCAAAATAACAGAACATACAGCAATACAATAAAACAAATATTCCTGTTTCCTGCAATACACCTGTAAGAAAGTATTTTTCTCCAATGCTAAGTTGGTAAAATGAAAATCAAAACACTTCCCAGCTATATTACCTTCGTCAAAATGTGAACATAATGTAATGAAATTATTTTGTGAATGAAAACGTTAAAAGCTAATGTAAGCCCTGTTTGGTTTTTGTTGTTTTTATGGTTATGGTATTTATGTAACATGGTTGATAATACATGTGAATTACATATCAACTAATGAAACATCATTCAACCAAAATTATTTGATGATAAATTGAGAAAACACTACTACTATTCCACAATATTTCACAAACTTTATTTATCTTCCTTTCAGCTTCCCAGGTTGATTTGCGCTTGAGATGGCTTTGGTAGTGTTTCAGCTGTCTTTATCATAGAGCAGGACTCTGAAAAAAATATATAAGACCTTAGACACCAATTTCAGTCATCAATACAATTAAACTAAACATATATGCTACTATTATTTTCACTATGTTCTATATTTTTCTGTGGAATAAATATATATTCATTAAAAATTGTTATGTGTGATAGTTGCAAAAATATTTTTCACTATAATCCCAAGGCTACGAAAAACTGTAAATTCAACATCTACTGAATACAAAGCTATAATACTTGTTAAACTGATATTATGTACTTTTGCCCTGACTGCAAAGAAGCATTCAAAAGCGCTCCAGCTATTCTCAAGAATATCAAGGCTATGGAAGAAACAGGTGAAGGAATAAAAAAGGATATAATGAATTTCAAAATGGAAATGTAGTTTTGAAATTTGTTTAGTGGTCTTTAAGAAACTTCCCCCTTGATAGAAAAGGTTGCAAAACTGGAATCTGAACAAGAAAAGTTCAAACAAAATAATGCAGCAAAGGCAGGACTATCCCAGCTGTGTGAAATGGATAACACGATANAATATGCCTAATATTAAAATTACATCTGACCAAACAAGATTGCAGCAAGCACATTATAAATACATAAAAAATCAATTAAATGAGCATAACAGAAATTGAGATTTCTCAAAAACGATCAAATATATAAATAATAAACCTACTATTGTTGATCAAGTTTGGCATCAGCATCAAAAAAAACTAACTCATCGCCCCTATATACAATTCAATATAGATATTATTTACTTAAATGCTCAAAGTTTACTCATTAAAATTGATCAGATCAGGGATACTGTATTGCAGCTCAATCCTAAATTGATTTCAATCAGTGAAGCAAGAATAACTCCAGAAATCAATAATTCGAAAATTGAAATATTAGGTTACAGTTTGATCAGATGTGATTCTAATAGTCGGTATACAGGAGGTGTTATCATATATGTATGTTAATTCTAATGTTAATTTTTCGGTATATAAAACCATTACACTTAGATAATACATATTGTGTAAAACTATTAAAGTAGATGTTGGGTCTAGTCAGTGGGTGGTAGGATGTTTCTATCGTTCGCCCTCAAGCTCTGAGGTAAATTTTTTAGAAAATTTTGAAAATAATGCATGTGATTCTCTTTTTAACTCTAAATGGCGCTGTATAGTGGTTGGAGATTGCAATTTTAATCTATTGAATGACGAATTTTTATACAGTGAAATCTAAAAACCTTTTGTTATAATATGGAATTGATCAGTTAATTTCTGAACCTACTAGAATAACAAATGATAGTGAAACTCTGATAGACTGTTCTAATTAATCACAAATCTTGGTGAATACTGGAGGTAATTTTCAATTTTAACACTACATTTCGGCTGGACATTGAATGATTTTTGATCAGTGTCTACATTGAAAAATATTTTTTCTTTTCCTACTTCCTGAACTTATTTCAGGTTTTCAGATAGGATAAATGAAATTAATTTTTCGTTCAATTGAATAAATAATATTTCAATTGAAAATATTTGTTTTTAATAAAAAAAGTTCCTCTTGATTCCCACGCATCAAAACAATATTCTGTATTATTTTTTATACAGTGTCAGTGTCAAGTATGCACCATATGGGAAACTTATTTATTAAGGGTTTTTCGATGAAAAGTTATTTTTGATAAAAGAGTGTGCATCCCCTAAAACTAAACATACACCAACGAAATTTAGTAAAACACACGTAATATACGAGGAGGCTTCAAATATTTGATTTTAAGACAAGAGTAAAGTACTCTCATTTTGAAAAAATATCGGGAACTGTTATTCAGAGTTGTTCAGCATTGAAAAATACATCTAGATTTAAAGTCATGGCCATCCAAGTGAAGTTTAATTTTTTTCACCCATTTTTGAAAATGCGGACTACAAAAAAAATTTTTTTCAAAAACGATAAATAGACAGCATCCTGTACACGACGGTTCATTTAGCCTGCAATATTACAAATTACACAACTATGGTGTTAACCACAGTCAATTTTTTTGAAGAGTAAAATAATTTTTTTTGTTAACACCGAAAATTACTCGAAATTATATAGTATTGTAACAATAACTCAATATTGAATAATATCAAATTACAAAACATAAAAATAAAATAGGTATTTTAGAACAAACTCATTGATTTTCTGGAGATTATTTTCGAGAATTATTTTGATGTTTTGTGCTTTGATATTATTGAATATCAAGTTCTTGCTACAATACAGTATAATTTTGAGTAATTTTCGGTGTTGACAAAAAATAAAAATAATTTTGCACCAAAAACTTGGAAAATTATTTTACTGTTCAAAAAAATTGATCGTGGTTAACATCATAGTTGTGTAATTCGTAATATTACGGGCTTTTAAAATAAACCATCGTATACAGGATGCTGTTTATTTATCGTTTTAACATTTTTTTTTCGTAGAGCCCATTAAAAAAATGGGTAAAAAAAATAAAACTTCGCTCAGATGGCCAATNAAGAATGACCTTAAAAAAAAGATCATACAACTCTACTATTGATACGGCCGAACTTGAGGCTAATTTCAAAACTTTCCAACAACTTCTTATTGATTCTTGGAAATTTGAAGTCTCTTCAGTGGCAGCTTCATGTCTCAATACCAGAAAGTGGAATAAACTAACAATAGTGTCAATTAGCCAATTAGCAGAAAAACAACTTAGGTTCAATTCAAAAAATGAAAAATCCTATAAACTACTTTTGGAAGTGTGCTATTGCCGATCAAATGAAGAAAAACTTGGAAAAACAACAGGCTATGAAGAATCTATATTAGAAGCACCTAAAAATAATTTTTTATATCCTCGCCTAAGTCAAGAGGCTCCAAAGGAAATTTGAGCAGCGAAAATAGTGCTCCACCTAGCAAACTAGCTTTTTTAGATATAAATAATAGTCAGGGAGTATGTGAAACCAAATTATGCCATGTCAATGTCCAGGGCCTTTTGAATAATTTGAACTCTGTTGAATTATTTGTTCATAATAATGATATTGAAACCGTTTGTTTATCGGAGCGCTGGATAACTGAAAACTATTATAGAGATGCATATTTTAATAATTTTGAAATGGCAACAACAATTTATTGCAGGCAAAATCATATTCGGGGTGGTGTATGTATCCTTGTAAAAAAAAGGTATTAAATATAAGGAAATGCTTACATTGAAAAAAAATTCTTCAGAGTGTCAAATCGAAATATGCAGAATTTATTGTGAAGTGAATAGCTTTAAAGTTATAGTTATCACCATTTATAGACCTCCAAGTGGAGATTTAAACCTATTTCTTAATTGTTTATTACATACATTAAAACTTGATGAGAATAAAACTGAAAATATAATTTTGTGTGGGGACTTCAATATAGATTATCTGGCAAACGATACTAATACCAAATTATTGAAGGATCTATTCAGCTCATTTAAATTGAAATTCAATATGTTAGTCCCTACAAGAATATTCACCAATTATAAAGGATCACACTACCAGCAGTAGTATTGATTATATGGTAACCAATTTCTGTAATGAAATTTATAACTGTGTATTGGTACAACCAAACATTGCGGATCATCTATCCCACATATTAACACGTTGACGGACAAACCTGCTATAACCGTTGCGCCTACAGGGACGCAACGGTCATAGCCGAGAAAACTTAAGTGGACATGACGGCTGTGCCTGTCGCCAAATGGATATGTTTGCATGTTCGTGAGAATGAGTTGTCCCCCTAGGAAGATGTGTTGTTGATTGCATAAAAATCAGATTGATTTGAAGTGGGTGTTTGGCTGAAATTCATCGTTCACTCACGTGGCAAACTCCGCACCATATTAGTCGGCAGTGTGTTGTGATTTTCATAAGGGCATGCATAGTTATAAGTGATTATTCTTTTATATTCAAGTTTTTAGGTAAGGATGATTTATTTTTGAATGCCCTCATGTTGAAAACATGATATGATAACAACAGTTTCACAGAAGATTTCACTTTCAGGTATTTAGTTTACGTTTCATAGAGACAGAAAACCATGGATGAAAAAGAAAGAATGAATTATTGTCAAAAATCAAGCTATTTTATCAAATACGTCAGTAAAGACCATTTTTGTTATCAGTCAAATACTGGCAAAAAAAAATAAACCCTTTGCGGATGGAGAGATGATAAAAGAACATCTGACTGCTGTTGCAAAAATAGCATTTCCTGATGAGATAAATAGTATTTATTATAATACTGGTATGATAACCAATGTCAAGCAATGTTGAGCATGATGGTAGCAGATTCGGCAAGGCTATTTGAAGACATTAATAAGGTCACAGGAAGGGAAATGTTCGTTAACTACTGCATAATTCACCAGGAAATTTTGTATACAAAAAAACTGAGTTTGCCTAATGTCACAGTAACAATAATTAAACTAATTTATTTTGAAAAGTCGCGCGCGTTAGTTCACAGTGAATTTTAAGATTTCCTGAAAGATTCAGAAACTGAATATGACAACGTGGTTTTTAATACCGAAGTATTTCGACTTAGTAGAAGTGCAGTGCTAAAACAGGTATACAACTTGAAAAGCCTAATTTGGTAATAAAGAATGGGTTTCTTATCGACATGACTCAGCATCTCAATGATCTTAATGTAGAACTTCAAGGCAAATTACAGTTCATTCACAATTTGTATGATAAAATTCAGGGCTTTGAGTGCAAATTAAAATTGTGGAAACAGCATATTTTGCAGAATAATGTGACTCACTTTCCACATTTAAAAAAAGAAAACGTTACTACTTCTCAAAAATACGCACAATATATACACATTTTAATCAACGAATTTCTGTTACGATTCCAAATGTTCGAAGCTGAGAAGACAATGATTTCCATGAAAATGTTTTCCTTGCCATTTAATACCGATGTGGATACGGTTTCCAAAGAGTGAATAATAGTGATTTAAAATATTTATTTTTCTCAGTAAACAACTATTTTATATTATATAATAATTTGATGATTCAATTTTAATTGTGTGTGATTTTATATACAGTAGAACGATTCATATGCAGATTTCTAATCTGCATATGCAACTATTCTGTTGCTAAGAAATAATTATTGTTTTGTAATCTTACCGTTTGTTCGTCAATGTATAAAACCTCAACGTTATTGGAAAATTCATCTCAGTGAAATTCCAAATACATGAAATGAAACAAAAGGTACTTGGAACTGAAAAAAAAGACTTTGGAACTTAGACAAAACTAAAAGATTCCAGAATAACCTCCACAGAAGACCTCATCCAATTTTGCATTGCAGCTCTGACACTTGCAATCTATAAGTCTCTCCTCTTACATGCACGGACAATAGATGGTTGCTTTCAGTAGAAAGATGAAGATAGTCCTTTAGTCAAAAAGTGAGATTCTCAGACAGCTTATTCATAAATTGATGGATTAACTATGATACAATAAATTGTTGAGGTTAAATCATGAAGAATAAGAAATGAATCTTACTTACCACTTTTATTTGTAAATAAAGGACTGCAATTTCGTCCTTTACGGACATTTTCAAACTTATACATTAAACTAAAAATGATTGACTACATTAGCCCTTATATAACATCATTGTAGGTAATAACAGAGGTACTCAACTTAATTGAATACCTTAATTTTGTTTACCTGTGACAATGTGGATGCGCCAATTTGAAAACTGGTGAGTGAACTAGATTGATTTGATCATTCAACAGGTTACACCAGCAATGCCTACACTTATGAATTTTCAAAGATTCCAAATAATTTAGTTTCAAACCTTTCCTTGCATAGTGCAAAATTTCCGTATCGTTTAGATTCGGCAACTTGTGGTTGCATCACAGCACAGATTTTAAACAGACACAGAGATCCCAAGAAATGGTTTGAAAACTTCAAATCATCTTTACCTAGTCTGAAGGACTTTTTATGTTCAGCATACCATTTTGAGAAATTTCGACCACATTCGACTCACATAAACACTATTACACTCGGGACACTTAAGCTTATAAACTGCAGATTTCTTTAATTTGTCCACTTCTTGATTTCTGATTGCTTGATCTGGGGGTTTATTGCATTTTTAATTTCGCTAGCTAGATTGTTAGCAGACAAAGGTAGTGAGAATGATCTGTGCAACAGAGTAGACATTACCATCCCAAGTAATTCTTTTCATCCAGTCATAAATTAGCAGCCTATAATTCAATGTTGCACAAATTATTGTCATTACACTTGTCTGCTAACAATCTAGCTAGGAAAATCAATAAATGGGTAAAAGAACAGAGATAATTGTGAGTTTCTTCAGAAAAAACAATGTGGAAGTAGCATTCAGACCACATGCTAGGTTACCTGACATCCTTTTCAATGCCAAAGATAAAGTGGACAAGTTGGAGAAATATGAAGTTTATAAGCTTAAGTCCGAAGTGTAATAGTGTTTATGTGGGACAATGTGGTCGAAATTTCTCAAAACGGTATGCTGAACATGAAAGGTCCCTTAGACTAGGTAAAAATGATTTGACGTTTTCAGTAATGTTAGTTCAGTAATGTTAGTTAAAAGCATATAAAGTTTCATTTTTCATGTTGATTTCCTACCACTTGGTAAGGGTGACATCAATTTATTTTAAGGTTAAATCATTTACTCATCTTTCATTTCTTTATATTTTGCATAACCCTAATTTTTATCATAATTTTTCTCAAATTATTTTAATGCAAAATTCTGTTTACTTCAGCTTGTTGAATTTTATGTAGTGCTAACTTCAACTGAACTTGGGATTTGCAAATTTTTTCACTTAGCAATCTTAAAGGTTGGGCAGTGTTGCAGCATTGAACATGAAATATACAAATACAGAAATATAGGTCGTGCTTACAAAAGTTGAAAATAACTTGAATTTTCACAAATATATAGTTATATTAGAATACATGTATATTATTTGAATGGTAGTATTTTCTGACGAGTCAAGAACAAAACTATGATGTTATTTGTAGTCGAAAAAGAAACAAAGCACGTGGAACACCACGTAATTTTAATGAAAAATTAAATTTGACAGTTGTAAAATTCAAAACTATCTTCTTCTTGGTCTCAGCAACCAAGGCTATCCTGCCAGTTATTAACGAATATCATTTTCAAAACCAAATTTTGACACATTTCAAGTTCGTATGACACGATTCAGTTTTTCATCTATTTCCTAAATGATATTGATTCGAAAATTATATGAAAAATTGAACATTCAATATTTTTCATTCTGATTATGTTGGAGCGCGTGCGCATAACATATGTCGATGAATTTCTAGTTATATCTGAGGTTATGATTCTGACAAATATCGGTGTTTTCAAAAGATTATATAATGTAAAATACAAATAATATTACTCATATATTTGATATATCTCCTACAGATGAATGTCGTTAAAATGGTTTGGTTCATCTGCACATGTTAGTACTTTGATGGAATAATATCAGAAATACCCCAGCTTATATGGTATCGAACACCCATTATACCCAATTCAAATGCTTATTTATGTTGTAACATTTAAATTGATAAGGCGTGTAAGAAAATTCATATCTGAACGCACTGTACTTGTACTAAAACATATAACAAATGACAAGTGTGAGAGAATGAAGACGAAACCGGAAAATGTTTGAAGTATTGTACTATACTGTTGCAGTTTTCCATAAAAAATAAGGGAAAATTTTACCTTATGGGATAGTCAAGAATTTTCGCGTTTTTTTCTACGTGATGCTAGGAATTCAGAACACTTATTTTTTGTAGGACTCATTAGTTTACGAGATATAGCCTGTCAAAGTTTGTATGATGTCACATTTTACCTTTTTTTATTAAGCAGTAAACGATTGCAATTCACATATTTTCAATTCAACAGATCTTTTTCCATATCATCGCACTTTTTCTATCCGTTTTCATTCACTTATTGCCAAGTTTCTTGAAATTAGATTGAAATTCCATAATTTGTCACACGCTAACTCAACCTAACCTAAACCGACCTAACCTAACTCAGTGTAACCTTAGTTTAGAATTTTAAAAAACTATGTATCCTCAGCATCTAACCTGACCTCCAAATTCTAAAAGGAACGTGTTTTCGAATATTTACTTTTGTAAAAACTATGTTTCCTCAACATCTAACCTGACCTCCGAATTCTAAAAGGAACGTGTTTTCGAATATTTACTTTTGTAAAAACTATGTTTCCTCAACATCTAACCTGACCTCTGAATTCTAAAAGGATCGTATTTTCGAATAGTGAAACTTATGCAATTTATAAAAAGTGATTTGTGTGCAACCACCGACATAACCTATAAGGTTATGGAAATATCATAGAGCTCGAAAAGTGAGTGCCCCACAATTTGAACAATTGACAAAAATTGTCACCTTTCGAGTCTGTTCTTCTTTGATTTTGCCCAACCAAAACGATCAAATTTTCAATCTGATCGTCACGTGTGGATCCTCTACAACAGGAGACGTTCAGGACAATGGTTGGATACTGACGAGCCACCCAAGAACTTCCCAAAGGCAAAAACCCACCAAAAACGATCATGGTTATTGCATGGTGGTCAGCGGCCGATGTGATTCACTATAACTTTCTGCAAACGGTTCAAACCAACACATCAGTCTCGCTGTGAGGAAATCGACGAAATGTACCGAAAATTGGCCAGCAGCAGCCGGCCCTGGTCAACAGAAGAGTTCCGATGCTGCTCCACGACAACGCACGTCTTCTCGAAAATTAAACGAATTGAGCGTCGATCTTCCGCCTCACCCACCATAGTTCCCAGACCTCTCTCCAACCGACTACCAGTTTTTCAACCTTCGCCATTCAGGACCAAGCAAAAACGGCCTTCCTTGACTTCATCGAATTCCGAGCACGCAATTTTTATGCTGACGAAATTAATCGACTTGCTTTACGTTGGCAAAAGTGCACTGATTCAAATGACACTCATTTCAATTGAATTGAATAACTATCAACTGACTTTTTACAATTCAAAGTAGACATATAAAAACAAACAAAACTTTTGAAAAAACCTTAGATTATAATAATGACATTGATTTCTCAGATGTAAAAAACCCTAGTCTTTGAAATATAGTTATCTAATTTTATGTTGATATCTGTGAAAGAAAATAAAATTGAACACATTTCTTTAAATCACTGAAATTCATTAAAAAATCACATGTTTCAAATACCAATTTAAATCAAAATGATTTAATTGTGCTAACCCTGTACTACAATAATATCTACTCACCAATATAAAGATAAGAAAGGATTTGAAACATATTTATACGTACGAAGTTTGATAAACGAATCCCCGAAATCCCACAAATCCCATTAATTTTTTTTGAAACACTGCCAACAAAACCAATGAAATAGTCCCCCATCATTCACTTCTCATAATGAAAACTCCTTTTTCGCTTGACAGAGAAACATTAAAGTTGAAGATAATAAAGACCAAACACACAAATAAGAGAAATCAGGAGTATATAAGTTAAAGTGCGGAACTTGTCCTAAGGTATATATTCGTCAAACTTGCAGAACATTTAGGAATCGTATCCAGGAACATCATATGAGCTAAATGAATAAGAAAAAGTTCAACATATTCCATTCAACTCTTAGAAGAAAATCATATCTTTTTTTAGGATCGAAATTTTATACATAGAAAATGAAAGTTTAATGCTGAATCATTTGAAAGAAATGGAAATTATTATTCTTAAAAATTCAAACATTCCAATGAATGACCCACTGGATTTATATAGATCATTATTGAACTTGTTTTCTTAAAAACCGATGAAGTGTTAAGATTGATATAGAATTGATGTAATATGCTTTAGGTTAGGTAATCATAATTGGTTGTAGTTGTTTTAGGTTGTAGATGTTTTAGGTTATTTGATCGAGTGAGTACCTAAGTAGGTATTCTCAATTGTGATTACGTAAAGTAAGAAAGAATGAACTTATAAAACTTAATTCACTAAAAAAAAACTGCATTGGCTAAATATGTGATATATTTTTTAAATAAAGTTTGTGGAGATCAAATCGTAAAGTGTGGTTTATGAAAAAAGCGATAAGCGAGTTTTCATCATAAGAAATGAGTGACTGAAATAGTCAATTTGTTTACTTTCGGATGCTCGTAGTTCCAAAAGCAGACTGAAACGCTGTGTTTTGACTTCTGATATTATGCCAACAAAAATACATGAGTCCCATAATTTTTTTTACAAGTGAAACTTGTGATTTCAAAGTTTTCCATAATGTAAGAAGACATAAAGGATACAATATTATTTTTAACATATAGTTAGTGGACATACTTGAAGACTGGTTGATATTCAAATTATTTTAAAGAAAAATTCTTTCAGACCGATCTCAACCTACACTGTACGTTAATGAACAGCCACCTATCAGAAAACAACTACTCCCCTGGCTAATACCACGAAGGGCGTTGGATTATATCCGACAGGTGTCAGTGCAGCTGTTGGACTATTATTTTGTCGAATAGAACATTTTGAGTAAAGCAACTTTTGTTAATTTGAAAAAAATGGATAGGAATAAATATCCGTTGTTAATAAAGCATCGAAAGGAAAAGTATTTTTTCTCATTTGAATTAGATATACTGTTCCAAGAATTGTTAATATTAATAGTAGATTGTTAATATTCTACCCTTTATGAAGAGTAGTCTACAGTGGTCCAAACGCTTGGCTCTACATATACATCTTATTGCCTTGTCCACTTGTAGATCGTATTGCAATAAAATTATTGTTATTATTATTAAATATAAAATTGTGATATTTCACACTTTCCGCCAAAAACAATAATTCATCAGTCTTAGTTCTAAGTGATTGGATATTCAATAAAATCATAGATAGCTTGTTGTCATCATGGGTCAGTTCAATATGTGTTAAGTTGCTCTCCAAAAAAGACCGCTCGTCTTCAGAACATACATTTTTTGGAGAGCCAGTTTCTCCGCCATTTTCAAAGCAATTTGCTTGTTGGTCGATGTCAATATTAGTAATGATCTTAAAGACAATGTGTCTTTTCGGTTTTGA
>NW_019290220.1:0-65550 GCF_000500325.1 Leptinotarsa decemlineata
TTACTGTTCATTATGTACTTTTTGCAGTTTGCGTGCTCTATAAACACATTTGATGATCGTTCCACATATTTCACATATGTCTGTTGGTGAGTATTGGAAATTCCTTATCTGATATCAAACACAATGAACATGGTGTTCCTCAAGGGTCAATATCAGGAACGTTGTTGTTTATAGTTATACACTTACGACTTGAGTGACTATATGGTGAAAACTTATTCGTTTGCAGATGATACGATATTTATATATTCTGGCAAACTGAGATCAGGTCGGCACAGAATTCAAGAAGACTCAGATAATAAATCCGAAAACTGGTTTGCAGCCAATAAACTCAAGCTTAATAACGATAAATTACAGTATCTTTGTATCTTTCTATGAATGCCATAGAAACTCATAATCTTAATCACGATAAATCACAGTATCTTTATCTTTCGTCTATGAATGCCATAGAAACTCATTCTGTAAATTTACTAGGAGTAACTCTGGATAGTGACCTATAGTGGAAAACTCATAATACTAAATTGAGAAGTGAACTATGCAGTGCTCAACATATTTTTTTTTTATTTCATTCACACATAAGTTACGCTACTATTCTTTGGGGTGGTTCATCGGATACTCTCTCAATTTTTCGTTTACAGAAAAAAACTGTCAGGATCTTGTCCTGTGTCAGCTATCTGGAACAGTGCCAACCTCTCTTTATTAAACACAGAATAATGCCCTTACCGTGTTTGTACATTTTCCAAGTTTCAACAGAGATTCAAAAAACTCCTCGATGCTCACCAAGCAATTGGACTTACATAGCTATGCCACCAGACAAACAGATAACCTGAGATCAAACAGGTTCCGCCTAACCAAAGGGGGAGGAGGGGGGTTGAAAAGTTACTAGAAATATCACTTGATTCATGGACGACCCCGAAGTGCCGAAACAGCTCTCTAATATATTGCTTGATCTATTAAAATTGATGGGTTAATGTTTGGTATCATGGTAGAAAAATAATTGATTTTTGTGTATATTAAATCAGGCTGATTTAATATTTCGTAGCAGAACCTTCGAAAAACAAATCAATTACTCAATGAATCAATGGGTTCGTGAACCAATTTTTTTTATTAGTAGTCATATAATGTCAAGTCTTAGTATTTCTGGAAGAACATTTTAATTTCAGAATTCAGATTATTTTCTTCTAGTCAGAATGCTTATAGAAGAAATAAATCCACAGTTGGTGCAATTGATCAACTCATTATACATGTGGAAATCTTGGAAAACAAACAACAGACTCTGGGGAAATTTTTTGATTTGAGCAAAGCTTTTGGCCTCGTTGACCATGATATACTGCTACACAAATTGCAGTTTTATGGTATACGTGGCCCTGCATTGAATTGGGTTGGATCTTACCTGACTGGCCGTAGTCAGCTGGTCTGGCCATTACTATAATGTCCGATGTAATTGTCAAAGCTAATGAAGTAACTGATCAAATTGAGGAGTGGCCTGCTGCTAAATTCTGCCAAATCTCAAATGCTTTGTTACTAAAAATATAACTATTGATAAAAGCTATTTGGTAAGATTAAATAAAGAAACTTTACATCAAGTTAATTGTACTAAATTCTTGGGTGTTGATATTGATAATAAACTTACCTGGAGGTTCCATGTTGATAGTGCCAAACTGAAGCTCAGTAAACATATATATTTACTTCGTAGGTTGAAACAAACAGTCTCTTTTGATGTTCCCATGCTTTTATATCACAGTTTAATTCAGTCAGTGATTTTCTATGGTCTTGAACAGTGGGGTTTATCAGCTGAAGCTGATGAAGTGTTTGTTATTCAGAAAAAGGTAATCAGAATTCTGGCTGGGGCATCTTCAAGTGCAAACTGCAGGCCATTATTCATTCGTTATAGTGTATTAACAATGCCTAGTTTGTATATCTACCAAACTCTGATATATATAAGAAAAAATATTTCAATTATTCCTAGAAATGAGCAAATCCATGAACATTTCACCAGAAATAACCTTCNCGTTTCTTGTTTTGATATTACTTTCAAAAATTACATTATATTCCACTACAGGTTATATTTTAACAATTATTATTATACGGATTTTTTCATATTTCCGCAATTGTCAGTTAGTATGTTCATTCATTGTATTGTATTTTCTCGAAACAATTGTGAAAAGCACTCATTTATTACTCATACTCATATGAGTACTCATTTATTCACCTTTATCTTCTTACTGCATTGTTCTATATTCTTCTTTCCTACGTGAATAAATATTATTATTATTATGGTTGTCTTTTTTTCTTTTCTTAATATGACATGCAACAAACAAACATGTATTGTAATGTAGTCAAGGACAGATATCGTGGAGCCAAATGGCTGTGATTGCACTTTGCTTCCATCGAGCAGTTTTCAAGTTAGTAGTGAACTGCCAGAAAAGACTCTCATCAATACACAGATCCAACAAATTATATCTGGCCAGCATTCCTGACTACAGTGACCTGAAAAGTAACGAAGTTGCTGACTCCCTGCGCGCTGCAGTTAGTTTCATCGAACCTGAACCTGTCATAGGCATGAAAATTGCCAGTCATTTGCACTCCTGTCAATTAACCTGAAAAATCACTTTCTAAGAAGACTGATTGACTCTATTAGCAAGCTGGACTTGTTTGACCGATTTTAAATAAGTGTGAGCTACAATAAACCCTTTTGGGTTGCAGAGATGGGTGAAATGTTCACATTCACTTTGGAACTACCTATCGACCCAAGCATTAATATCTAGACAACTATCAACTAACTTGTTTGTTTTGTTCGTTCTCTTCGCCAAAATCTTTGGACATTCTTTGGATCACTACTACGGAACAATAGACCTTCTCTTAAATGATCTAGAACAGAACTGTTGAAGAAGACTATTATGTAGCAGAATATTTGTTGAAGTGTTGTGAACAGATTATTTCTCAACTCAGTAAATTGTATTGTGCATTTCTTTAGTCATTCTGAGTGAATTCTGAGTGAATATGAAAGTCGCCCTGGTCAATGTGAAAACATCATAACTAGTTTTATAATTATCGCCCAAGGTTCAATTAAATAATGATATATTGTAATACGTAGCAGAATGCTTTGTTTCACCCCGATTAGTTATTGAAAGTGGCAAAAGAAGTTTCACAAGAAGCGAAACAAATCAGTGGTTCGTAGGCGACTTGCACATCTAGAACTCCCACAAGTCACATCTAACATTTACTTCGAAAAAAATTGAAAACTATTGGACTTTCAATAAAACTTTTGCAAGTACATATTTCCATCACGGCTGACTGATTTTCCCAGGCAATAATTAATCAAGAACGATTACAAGTCGAACTGAAAAAATCGCTCGACCCACGCCAGATGCGGTGGGCAGGAGTATGCCAATAAAAATGATAAATCCATCGAAACATATTTCATAATTTCATAATTCTCGCATTGTTGCAACTTTCTTCGGATGTTTTTTCATGACGCCTACCCGATTTCTGCAATCGACTAGACTGCGAATCTAATGCCTTATAGGCGAGTGGCATTATTGTGTTTCAAAGGACATATTTACACATGTGGTTTGATTATAGTTGACAGTAATTCCTGTTGAGTGAAATTATTGCTTTGTATCTTTTTCTTCAATGAGCAAAAGTTTTATCAATTCGAAATGTGAAACCAGAAAGGCATTACTACAGAATATTACGAAAAATTTGTGAAAAATTAAGGTATTATCGTAATTACTTTTCAAAACGAAGATGTAAACGGAAATTGTGAAAAAGAAAAAATTTCGTCTTTGGATGAGGGTGGTTGACAATGTTTCATGATAAATTTCATCAGTTTGGACTTTCATTGTCCATAAAATGATTTAAAATCCCTGAAAGAACCAGTACAATTGAAAATTAAAATAAATAGTTGGAAAATAACAATTATATTGAGCGAAAAAACCCTGGAATGAAAGAACGATAGAATAAAACATAACCAAAAAAATAGAAATTAAACGATTAAACACAAAAAGGAAATAAAAATTCGAAAGTATCATGCCAAGTTACTTCACGACGTTTCGATTGTTGAAATCCACAATCCTCTTCATCATCGTCATCACCCGAAGACGATTGTGGATACTAACAATCGAGACAGACCAAATATACGCTGATTCAATGCACAGATGAATGCACACTTCACTTATGAAATATAGAAATCACTTCAATGAAATGAATAAAAATACTTTTGTCTAATTACCACTACTTGATTTCATTTATATGACCGGTTTCGGGCTTGACCCCATTATCAAGTATAAAACTGTCACCAACACCAACGAAAACAAGTTGAACAACTTTACGCTTCTTCAAGCGTAAACTTTACGCTTGAAGAAGCTATTGTATAGCGAAACACGTGTCGCGGTTTTTGTAAAACCCTTATAGTGAAAATCATACAAATTAACTGTATTGATTAGTTGTTTGATATGGATTTTCATCAATTATCGGCCAGTTATATTCAATTCGATAACAAGTTGTCTATTGATTTGATTATTTTACTTAGTTTGACATTGGTCAGGTAACGATCACTAGGTTCCTTGCATGTCTTTCTCGAGAAATGGTTAAATAAACTTGTTTTAACCTATATAGTTCTTTTTTTTTTCATCACCTGAATGAGACAATTGAGTCATTGAAACGTTTGATTTTTACACCACAACAACATGAAGACCGTGTAGCATGAGGGTTTGCTGGAAAAACTTCGATGCTATGGCTTGCCGGATCATTTTTGTGTATGGCTCTCCAGCTTCTTGAAATAACGTTCTCTGCAAGTGGCCGTCGATGGATATCTCTCGAATACTTTTACCATACACGCTGGTATTCCCTAGTAATAAATATTGCCTCCAACCCTCTTTTTATTGTATATCAACGACTTTTGGAAAAAACCAAGAATCCTATGCATTGCTTTGCTGACGAGGGCACCTTTGTCTCGACATTCCATTTGGATTGCAGGATATCGGCTGTGGATGCACATCTTCACCGGCAGCAGAAGGTTGCATATCTTAACGAGGATCTGGAGGTGATTTCGAACTGGAGTGAGAGTAACCAGGTTCAATTCAATGTCAAAAAAACCCAGGCATCGGTTTTCTCTAAAAAGATAAATATCTCCGAACCGGACATAATAATGTCAGGACAGACAAGTCTGCATTCTGCATCGATGACTTAGTTGGGGGTAAGAAGTTGGGGGTAAGAAGACATTAATATGTCTTGACACAATCATGTCACTGGAATTGCAGAAGCTGCTTATCAAAAGCTTGAATCACTATTCCGAACCAGAAAACTGTACATACCTCAGCAACTTTTGATGCTTTATAAAGCTCAGATCTGACTTTCCTTGTAGTAGTATTGTTCTATTGTATGGAGCTCCGCTCTTAAGCATACCCTGAAGTTGCTGGAATCCATCCAGAAAAGAGATAGTCGCCTGATTGGAGACACGAATATCTCTTGCAACCTTGATAGTCTGGAACTTCGGAGAATGGTTGGAGATTTGTCTTTCTGCTATAGATACTTTCACGGTAGGTGTTCCAGTGAATTGGCACATTTGAGCGATACATATCAAAAATACGAGACGGACTGTGATTGGTCATTGTTTTGAGGTTCAACTCAGTACACCTTGACTTCACTGTTTAAGAACTCTTCACAAACACTTTGACTAACACTTTTCTGCAAAAACTTTTTTTTTCAGCGAACTATGTTCTATACATCAGTCTTCTTGATGAGTATCTGTTAGAACATAGCGTTACATACCCAGATCAGGATTATATAAACTGACTTGTGTGTCTTGCCCAAAACTGTATATTGGCCAAACAGGGAGAACGTTTCCCAAAGAATTAAAGATCATAGAAGTAGTTTTGTGAATAAAAATACCATTTCCAGATTTGCAAACCACCTTTTAGCAGAAGTACATGAGTTCAATCAATAATACGACGTATTACATTCAGAAGAGGAAAGTTTGAAAGTCAATCTTCTAGAATGTTTAGAGATCAATAGATTCAAAAATTCGTGTTATTTACTGAGTGATCAATTAGAATTGAATAACTCCCCGTTACTAAATATTTTTCCAAATGTGGAGACTGGGACATAATCTCAGGTAATTTAATTCATTACTGACAGAATTGGCAGAATATTTAGGAATCGAATTCAGGAACATCATATGAGCTATGTAAATAAGAAAACAAGTTCAACATTTTCGAACCATTTTTCAGAAGAAAATCATATCTTCAACGAAGAGTTCGAAATTTTAGACATAGAAAATAAAGGTTTGAAACTGAATCATTTGGAAGCAATGGAAATTAATAAATTTAAAAATTCAAACATTCTAATGAATTACCAACTGGATTTGAATAAATCACCATTATTGAACTTGTTTTCTTAAAAAAACGAAGGAAGTATTATTATTGATTTACAAATGAGGTAATATGCTGCAGATAATCATAATTGAAGAGGTACCTTAGGTATATAGAAGTTGTAGAGGTTTAGGTAATTTGATGGAGGTAGTCTTAATTGTAGTTACCAGTAGTATATAAATATTAGCCTAAGAAGCAACTGGTAGTATTCAAATCAATGCTGAAGAAGCTAATGTGTTAGCGAAACATGTCGTGATATATTTCTCAAATAAAGATTGTGAAGATCAAATCGTAAGGTGTAGTTTATGAAATTAATTCATTACAACACAGGTATAACCTAGGTACTTGAAATGTAGGTACTTTGAATTGTAAAATAAGGTATATTAAACATTGAATATGTAGAATATAGTTGGTAAAGGCATGCCCGAAGAAGCCATCGTATGGCACACTATAAGTGTGCGTCTCTGAATACTTTCTCCATTTATCCCTTCACCACAGTTTGGGAGTTTCAGATGAAGGTTCACATAATAAAAGATCAATATATCTATTATTGGCTACCCTGTAAATCGTTGGTTGCTAATAGTCTTTATTTCTTCGTTTGTACCGCTCGCCTACAACACCTCATGCCTGCAGTTTCACACCTCTTCAACGTGGGTTCGTCTGTCATAACATCTATGCACTTTCGTCTCGTTGCCGCTTTAGCAGACTAACTCATCTCCAGGAAGTGCTACGAGGATGGTATTATGACTATAAACGGAAATTTCAATGTGTCTTAACAGATGTTCTTGGTGCCGCCTCCTATCAAATTATCCGTTTTGTTCATACATGAATAACCCACTGAATTTATGTATGAATGGACTGGTAAACTAGGAAGTGGAAGAAGACACGCTGCATCATTCTGTTTTATACGTTTTGTGGTTAGGTTTCACTATCGGTACTGAGGAAACAGTTGCAATGGATTTGGTGACAAAATAGAATTGCTGTTTTGAATGAAAGAAAAAGCCTCTAAAAATGTATTGGAAAATATAATAATATAATTTGGACTACATTGAACTTTGGTGGTGAAATGAGGAACGGCCTTGAAAATTTTTTGTAAAGTCACCACAGTGTTCGTCAATGAAAGATCACCAGTAATATAAAATATTTTTTTGCATGGTGATCTCCACACTGGCCAGTGGTTTGCCAGTGAAGTAGCTTTTCTGGTATATTGAATACGAATGACATGGAACTTATTGGTTGCCTACTCGATATTCTCAGGTGCCGGAATGAAGGTAGCCTTAATCATTGCTCATATTTTGAGTATGTTCCCGCAGAGCCAAATTTGAGCTGATACAGGATGAATGCTAATTAGATTGGAATGAGTTATGGTCTATTCGATTTTCTCTGAATTCCCTTACATTCAGCCAATTCTTCGTGGATGCCCTTTAAGGTGCCCTTTCAGTGTTTGTGCTTCCTGACCCGAGAAAGTGCATCCAGAAAAGCTCTCATATAATATCTCCTCGATTTTTCGACTAGTCTAGTTCGACGAAAACCACCTGGTCAAAACAAGTTTTCAGGTCTATCAGGGAATTTTATAATATATAATCAAGGTATGAGATCCTTCGAATCCAAAGTTTATGTGCCCATCGTCTGAACAACTTTCCCTATTATACATATTTCATTTTCAAACTTCCACACGCCCCGTGTCATAATGAACTATAGTGAACGCTCACCCCCTTCATTGTTGTCAGTGTTTTTCTGAGTCAGGTGGTGTGCATTCACATCAAAGCCAATCATGAGCTATGATCTGTCTGCTCGAAAGGCGTTCACTAGTTTGTTGACACCTCTGGTTGGTAAACGTTCCTGACTATCGCAAGAGATCATACTAGAAGCTGAGCTGGCGCTAGCATGACTCTTGGGTTCGAATACCCAAGGTGAGGTACTGTTGATGCAGAGCTTGGTTCCTCTAATTCTTCATGGTTATTCCACAACATTCTGTGGGTATTACTTACTCGAATAAGTCCTATTCCACTCATTCTGACTCATATCGACAGTATTTTGTTTTATTCGGATTTTAATTTCGTGAGTTCAATAGGAATATTGTCATTCATCTTTTGGTGAGTTGCAAATCCTGCCGCTTGCTCGGCTAGCTCGTTCCCAATAATCACACAGTGATTCGGTATCCACATCAACTAGTTTATAAATCCTGGTAACAAAATCGATCTCACAGCAGAGTGTTCATTCACAGTAAGAAGAGTTGAATAATTTTTTGACATCATTTCCAGCATAACTTTCGAACTGCTCAGTATATATACCCATACGAACATATATTATTTGAAAATACTTTTCTGGCAGAATCCGAAGATTGAAACATGATATTTCGTATGCATATTGCATGACAATGATTTCTGAAACTTTTATACGAAATCTTCATTTGATAACTCTATTTCTTTACCAAAACTTCTGATGGAAGCTCAATTAGACACACACTGAAGCCAGACCAAAAAAACAAAAGGTCATGGATATAAAATCTAGCCTGTTAATAACAACTCCTTCAATATTATGGTAATATGAGAAGTGATAACTTGGGGACACGATTGGTAAACTGTTTGTTATTGCTTTCATAAACTCACCGCAATATTTTGGTGAAGATTCAATCCCTGAACACTTCTGAAGAATATTGAAATATTCGGTCGAATCTAGAACTTGAGTGATTGTATGACACGCTCTTTGCTAGTGGATTATATGCCTCAAAGTATTATTTTTGTATTCAGTGCTTATAAAATAACCCGTATTAGGAACACTTGAAAAAACTATAAGGGATATCCGCGAAGTGTTTGAAACAATAAAATTTCGAACGATCAACTGTTTTTTTTTGACAATTTTGGGAGTCCTCAGAAACAGCTTTGACTTTAGGATTCTTTTTCATTTTTTTTTCTCATTATTTGAAATCAGAATCGTTTTGAAGCGGATACACAATTATTGAATTGTTTGGAAATATGCATAATATTCATATACTAGAAAATAGAGAATATAGAAATTAGTAGAAGGTTAACCGAGTTATCTGAGCAATGATGATAGAATCTCTTCTGCTGATAATAAAGTGAAAGAATCCAGAAAATCATCAAGGAAACTCAGACTGGTTATTTTGGCAATGCAATACCTTGTCTAGAAAGTGCTGAAGATGGGGTCCTTCTTTCTGATGATTTTGCTATATGCAACCTTTTTAGTGAGTATTTTTCAACTGTTAGCAGTAGCATATCCAAACCTGATACTAAAAATATTAATTATATGTCATCTTCACATCAAAGTATTTTTTTATATCCAGCAACTAAGATGGAAATTGAACAAGTTATCAAAAAAGTTTGTAAGAAAAAATCGTCCGGTATTGATGAAATTCCTGGTCTTGTTATAAAAAACGTTGCCAATGTAATTTCTGAGCCTTTGACTCATATAGTTAACTCCACTTTCATAGAGGGGAGGTTTCCTGATATACTGAAAATGTCAAAGGTTTTGCCAATATATAAAAATAAGGGCTCGAGATCTGACTGTGCATCTTACAGGCCTATATCGCTACTTAGTCAGTTTTCTAAGATTATTGAATACTGTTTCTATCAAAGATTATATGATTACTTTGAATCATTTAGATTATTTTCTTCTAGTCAGAATGCTTATAGAAGAAATAAATCCACTGTTGGCGCAATTGATCAACTCATTAAACATGTGTTGGAAATCTTGGAAAACAAACAGCAAACTCTGGGGTTATTTTTTGATTTGAGCAAAGCTTTTGACCTCGTTGACCATGACATACTGCTACACAAATTGCAGTTTTANTCTGATGTATTTTTGTTATATGTAATATAAAAATAATTTTTAGAAAAATCCACACATAACTGATTTTTTTTATAGAAATAATATAAATGAATCCGTTTACCCTAAAAAGTTTCCTGATTTCAAATACTTTAAAAAATACAAAATTTTCAAGAAAATCATCACAATCTGAGCTACCATTGGAGTTATATGTTCAATTGTTCTGTAAAATGGTTCATATTTTCGAATTTATTCTTGCGAAACAATGATTGTAACTCATTATCAGAAACTAATTTGTCATTATCAGAATGACATTCAATCAGAATTCAAATAACTCTCTTATAAACTCAAGCCGATCAAGTGTGAAGGACTAAAAAGTTGAAACTATACTATTAATATGTTTTATAACGTCCTGAAGCAATTTCAATAAACTCGTATCCGTTCTTGAGGGAAAAATTGAAAATGTTGGCCAACAGCTGAACTCATGAATGGAAATATGTTTTGACATTCATATTCTATTAGTTCGCATACAAGGAGGTCTTGATCAAAAGTGGTTGTTGATGTGGTATTCGTGATCGGAATATCGAGATACTGAATGAATTCGAAACAGGTTGATATCTGAATGTCGACAACTTTTTCAAAATTTCCATATCCATAAGTTGCCGAAATGGACTGAAGTGAAATAAAACAAGTTGACAGCAATAAATTGCAAGTAATGAATAATTGTAACACGATCTTGAGTTAAATCAATTCCTTTACGGTTTTGCACTAAGTGACTGATATTATTCAAGTTGGAATTTGACATACATGTATTCACCCAAATTGAGGTATATTTTTGGAAGAGATCAATTTTTAGGAAAGAGAGGTTTTTTCTCTCTACTTCTCCATCTTCATGCAAAAGAGTGAAATCTTTCAGAGAAAGGTAGAAAGCAATCAATTTCAAAAAACCAACTCTGTACGTACATGATCTGCCTTTGAAAATCTGTTTTTGAATCTGTTTTTCCGTTAACCAGCTGTCGCACCCCTACGAATGACAACCCTCAGGAGTCGAAACTTGTGCGAGCAGAAGATTAACAAGGTCTTACCTTTTAACGTGTGATTCCTAACACGGGTTTGATAATATAAAGTGGAAATCGATCGTTCAAACTAGGGCTTGAACCACCGACCAACACGGGAGTCAATTCGAGTAAGTGAACAAATCACCCACGTCAAACCGCCTGGCTACCAACCGACCATATCTTTCAATAGAGTTAATTTTTCTGAAATTGTTTGCTTTGTTCCTTCCTTTGGAAGATTTCTACATTTTTTTTTATGAAGATGTAGAAGTAGAAAGCCAAATCATTTATTTCCCATGTATATACCCATATCATACTTTTTTGTGGGTGTTTTTAAATACTTGAAAAGCCAATTATTCTCAATGAAACATATGTTTGTTCGAAGGTGATTGACAATGTTTCACTCTGCTAATACAGGTTCTACAGAGCAGGACTCAGCGCAGAAAAAAGTATAACACATAACTCCTTTATTCCCTCTGAAAGCCGGAAATTTTACATGTTGGTACATAACCCCTTCATGCACTCACCTCTTCAATTGTCGAAGCCATCAGGCTGTAGGTGTCCCTGGGTCCTGAAATTCTCAGTTCAGCCGCTTCCTTGGCTGAAGAGTCGGCAATGCGATTACCTTTACTCCTATCGTGCCCTTTAACCCAACTCAGGATAATGTTATTATCTACCGAGTCTTTGGTTAAATCTTGGTGGAACTAGTACTAGCCCTGAGGTGACACGTTGTCTGTTCAAGGCTAATAGGACTTGTCTGCTGTCAGTGCAGATTGTTATGTTTTTGCCAGAAATTTCTTTCCTGGTTATTTCTTTTGTGGCGATTCAGACACCAGCCAGTTCTGTTTGGACCACGCTGGTATTTTTCCCCCATTTAATACTTGGGCTTAGTGATCTGGAGTATACTCCACATCCTGAGCCTTTTTGGGTTTTTGAGCCTGTATATATGCGTATTGCATTTGTAGCATCTGACTCTGTGTTCTGTTTTATTTGTTTTTCAGGGTTTATTAAACACGAACCTGGGTTCAATTGCATGACTGGTTGCCTGCAGCAGAGGTTGCGCAGTAAGCGCTTCTTGCCAATGAGTCAGCCTCACTTGACCCATTCCTACTTCGAAGTTTACACCAGCCGTGCGCAATCGTAACATGGGCATTAACGCAATCTCCTTAACGTACAGATCTAGAGGGGTCAGACCCGTAATCAATTTCATTGCCGCGGTGTGTGTTGTTCTTATGGCTCCTATGATGTTTAAACAAGCCAGTCGCTGTATTTGATATATTTTTTGGATGGCCGTTGCTTGTAGAACTTTCGGTCCCCATGCTATGGCTCCGTACGTTAACATAGGTCTTATTATTGCAGTGTAGATCCAGGTGACCCCATACGCGTCCTTCGATATTGCTCATAAGCCACATATGCTCTTTTTGTTCTATTCTGTTGGTGAGAGTTCCATGTTATCTTCTTGTCGAGGATAGTACCAAGATGTTTTACCTCTTTAGAGTAGTTTAGTTTGTTTTTGAACAGTTCGGGAGGTTTTAAGCCCGATAAACTTCTTTTCCTGGTGAAAAGAACCATCTCACTCTTCTTGGGATTGATCGACAGTGAGTGTTCCTTACACCATGTTTCTATTAATTTGATCCTATCCTGCACTCTATCGCATCCCCTCGTGACCAGTCCTCTCACTGTGATGCCTTCTACAGTGATACTTATTGCTCTACTAGAGAGCATTTCGAGTATCTATTCTCTTACTATCAGGTATACATACCTGGAGTGTAGTTGCTGGGTAATTGTTGGAAATGTTGTTTTATCAAACTATCCCTTGATATCTATGAATATTCCCAGGGTGGATTCTTTGTTGTCCAATGATCTCTCGATTCTGCCAATCACATGGAGGAGGGCCGAATCAGTAGACCTCTCATTTGAAAATACAGTAATACTTGCTGAAACTCAAAATCAGTATCCAAGAGTATAAAGAGAGGCAATAAAATTAAAAAACACAGGTATAATTTCAATAGAGAAGAAGAGGCAATGAACATCAATGAAGTCTGGCTACCTGCCCTTGGAGGTACCCATCTAGATGTCTTGTAATCCAATGAAGAGAAACCAAGCCACGCTCACTAATATATAAAAATGGATGTTTGTTGGTTGCTTGGTTGGTTGACATGTTTAAGTAATTTTTCGTAGAGAAGGTTTTTAGGCTATCAATTATTCTGTAACTCACCTCTAGATGGCGCTGTAGAACAATTTTTTGAAATCACTGTTCTATAACACTGCGCACGCCTAAGTTCGTTTATTCTGAATCTGTCAAAACATTGGAACAGCAGCGATACAGCAACATAGTACTGATTAGTACTAAAACTACCAAATTCTACACGAGCGAAGCCGCGGGCAACAACTAGTAATAATATAAAACCAGAGTCAAATACTGATTAGCATCGTAGTGAATGCGTTCGTAACAAAAAGGGCACCAATTCGGGCACTGCGATCGTTACCTCATCGCGTTTGATAATGTCTACCGCAGTAGTAGACGAAACGTCGGGCATAAAAACCCGCAGACCATGGTCAATAATTCTGGAAAGTGGTTTTCACATAACAATGATTATTTATCGTCAAACATTTCTGAGGCAACTGCGTTATACTGATTGATTCTCTCAATAGAATCGTAACATCATACGTAGATGAGTGTATAATTTGAAGCTTCTATATTTAAAATACCGAGTCATTTTCAAACAAATGTTAACGAATGAGTAGGGGAATCACTCCACGGATATGTCGCTAGTTAACATTTTCGAATAATTATCTCACTCATATATTAATACAGTATACATTACGACTAATGAGAATTTCTGCAATTTATGTTAAACCATAAAATTCCGCAAAATGTTTCCTCGGGATTAAAAAATATCTGCCAAGGTAATAATAATTGGTCCATAACTGTTAGTTATTACAATATGCTCGACACGAATAAATGAGCTGAGGTTTGTTTTAATTTATCACTATCTTCACCAATATAACAGATTTTATCATATAATTGTATTTTATTATTCAATTTATCCGCTTCTCCGAGATAACTCAGCTTTATATGTCACTTGTCAAGGTTCACCATAAGGCTTTTTCAATTTGCGATCTTCGACTGTTTTAAATACCAAGTTGTCGAGCTGTGATAATTATGGCTGGATGACATTTTTTTGTGTTACCAATGATCGATCGTGTTACAGTAATTGCAGTAAATGATGGCTGTATTAATGATTTCCATCGAAGATGGGACATTTTGACGGAATAATAATGTGCCGTGAGTGATGGCCAATTTCGAAGAAAAATGTTTCTAGTTAGCGTTGATATATTGAATCAGTTCGGATTTTTTATGAGAAATTCCAACACGTCTTGTAAAGTGATCAACTAGTTCAATTAAACTGGAATGGTGGGTGAAATATTATGAAATGAGATTTTTTATTTTATTTCTATTGAAGATATGAAATATGTTCAAATTTATGATAATGCCTTATCACATAAAGTAAACAAGAGTATTAATGAACCTCCAATTACTTCAATAATCGATTCTTCGAAAGTAAAACATGGGCTGAGAAGTCCCGACCCTAAGAAAGAGAAATCGTTTTTTTTTTGTTCAAAATTGGCTTCATTCATCAACCTAATCTCGACACAATCATTTCAGCACCGCTCTAATATTTCTATACCACTTTTGTAGAACGATTTATCTTTTGCCTCAGAATAGGCCTAAATTTCAGCAATAACCTCATCATTCCGGCGAAATTTTTTACCGGTAAGCATTTTTTTGAGGTCTGCGAACAGCCAGTAGTCGCTGGGAGCCAAATCTCGCATATAAGATGGATGTGGGAGCTATTCCAAGTTCAACTCATGCAGTTTTGCCATTGTTTTGATTGACTTGTGCCACGGTGCGTTTCTTCGCATTTCGGTCTTCAAACGTTCCAGTAACGCTATATAATGTTCAACTGTTGATACTTTTTCCCTCCTCAAGCTAGTCGATGAATACACCACTCACATTCCAAAATAGGGAGACCATAACATTTACAGCCCACTTTGCGTGTTTTTACGACTACATTTGAAGTCAGCAAACCAGCGTTTAATTTTTGTTTCTGATGGAGCGGAGTCCTTATTACAACACTTTTAAAGCCATTGCGTCGCTTGAACAATATTGATTCCTATCAAGAACCAGATAAAAATTGAAAGGCGAAATTGTTTTTGATGCATTGTTTTGAAAACAACAAAAGTAGTGTCACTGTTAGCACAATAACTCACAAACTCATGAGTAGAATATCATGAAATTCCAAAAGTTTTTTTTGAAGGTTAGTACCTACTGAAAGAGTAGTGAATGCAATAAGACTAGCGCCATGTATAATAATAATAAAAATACGTCTTTATTCACCACAAAAGTACAAATGTAATATACAAAAATAAAATAAAACAGTATACAGAAACAAAAACAAAAAAAAATCCAGTATATGGTGAATAAGTGGAGTATCACCCAAGGCTGTTTTTCAACTCAATCTGAGAGAAACCATAGTTGAATAATATGAACACAAAAAAGAAATCAAGTTGAGTTAATAATATCAAAAAATTTGTTTAGAAATGCCAAGGTCGGGAACGGATAAGAGGCTAAAGAGTTAGGTAAGCCTTCAGTCTTTTTTTAAAGTTTTCAATGGTCTATGATCGAAATTCGCAGGGTAGTTGATTATGATATTTGGATGCGAGAAGCAGCGGGTCAAGATGGAAGATTTGTGTTTGGGGATGACCAGAACTGAGCTGTTCCTTGTAGTAAAGCTGTTAATCGTAGAAAATGTTTTAAGCTTCTTCAGTAAGTAATCAGGTTGTCGAGTTTTCAAAACTTCATGTGTGTTGGTAAGAAGTTGTAGAGTTCTAAGTTTCTCAACATTTAATCATCCTGATTCTTGCATTGCTGGGGATATATGGTCGTATTTCCGTATACCAAACGAGAAACGTAGACAGCCATTCTGAATACGCTGTAGTCGGAGAGCATCCGATTATTTTAAAGCAGGTTCATGAATACTGTCGCAATAGGAAATTTTTGATATAATCAGAGACTCGCATAGTCTAACTTTCAAATTTGTGTTGAGCAAATCACGATTAGGAAAAAGCTGTCTGAGAACGTTATAAGAAGATTGGTTCAGGTAGCTGACATGTTTAGTGAAGCTAAGTTCCAGATCGAACCACAATCCTAAATTTTTTATCTCGGCCACGGAGGGAAGTATTTCGATTTCGATGCGAACTTGAGAAGTAGAGTAGGTGAGCTCTCTGTTCTTCTCAGCTACGAACATCATTATTGCGGATTTGTCAGAATTGAGCTCGAGCTTATGGGCTATAGAAATGTCAAAGATGGCTTTGAGATCGTTATTATTAGACGACTGAGCAGGCGAAAAAAAGAAATAACTGCGTGTCATCTGCATAGCGATGGATATTGCATTTTTTTACGAACAGATAAAAATCACAAATATACAAGCTAAAAAGCAAGGGCCCAATGATATATCCTTGTGGCATTTCCTTCGATACCGGTAGAGCATCTCAAACAATTTCATCCACAACAACTCTCTGAGTACGATTCTTAAGATAGTTTTCTGAAGGTGACACTGCTTTCCTAGAGAAACCGAAGTGTTAGTCCCGAGACTTTTCAGCCCATGTAGTACTATGTAGACCTTCAGGATTACCAAATCAGAAATGTTTTTTGGTATGGAATTTCATTTTTTGTCAAACAATAACGTTAAACCTTTCTTTTCGAACAATAATCAGTTCACTGTTGCTAGTCAAGTATGACTTAAGTTTATTTTCCGTGAATGTTATTTTGTTTTTTTTTGTTTCCTTAGTGGAATATAAGAGAGCAGCGAAATGAGATGCAAAGTCGACGACCTCAAACGATGCAATATTGTTATTGACATTTTTCAGAATTATCTCTCAATTTGGGGAATCTATTTGAAATGTTCATCATTTGTTTAATGAAAAATGGTCGAAAATCAATTTCTTGTGTCACTAATTTATTACTGAAATATAAAAATCGCAAATGCGAAGGTTCACGGAGGCATAGACGTAGGTGGATACATGAAGAAAAAGAATATATTATTGAACGTAAAATAATTAGAGAAATGTCTGTTGGAATCTAGATTATCAAAAAACAAATTATGTTCTTCTATATCTCCAACATTTTTAATACTCCACGATCTATACAATGAATAAATATAGAATCCAGACGATAAAGAGCAAACCGAGAATTTCACCCAGAAGAGTTATTATAAGCCGTATAATTGTAAATCCTAATAATCATAATTAATTAATATATTGCGTTTATTCATATGGGTTTCAAATATAAATACAATGAATGAAAATACAACGAATGATTGAAATATTTGTTTTCTTTTCTTGAGTTGGCTTACGTTTCAGAAAAGATTTTCATTCTCGAAAACAAAAAAAATTATTGGTGAGAAATGCTTTGAAGGAAGCTGTGTATATAAAAAAATGTTTTACAGCTATGCATGAACGAAACTTCGCTAAAACTCCGTTAAAACACATGCGGTGACGGATGGGGAGGTTCTGTTTTATATTCTGTGGAAAACATCATCTTAACACAACTTACTCAGACAGCTTGAGAGACACCCTTCTTATTCATATTTGGTTGCCTCTTCTAATGAAGTAGTGTACTTGTACGAGCTCCGTACTAATGATGGTAATAGTAATAATAATGATGATAATATTCAAATTCTCGAGATAATAGTCACTAACAGCTTCCCATCCAATGATTTCATAAGACAGAACCAAAGCGTTGTATACTATTTCAAGTTGCTACATGTCTATATCTATTATGGATAAGAATTAGCAATGACGACTTTCTTATAGAATGCAATGCTTTCGATCTTTGATAGTTAATTGCTTAAAGTGAAAGATGTACAACGATTTCTTATTGGATTGAATTGTTTATCTCAGAAACAAATGAGTTCAACCGTTACATTGTTCACCTGTACTAATTCACCACTGCACAGATCTATGACATATCTAAACAGTGCTATTTAGCACTGGATCATAAATGCGAAGCTTTCTGGGCTGTGGTATTTTTCTTTCAATATATCATAGGCCAACTTCCAACTGAAGAAACAGATTGATTTGATTATTCACCATTTTTATCAAATAATTTTGGGAAGCAAGCAGAAATTTTTGCTACAATATAAATTGTGTACATTCTAAAATCTTTTTACAACTGAATTTGATTCGACAATTCTGAAGAATTATGAAGAATTCAACTCAACACGACTGATACTCAATATCTAGTATCTAAAAGCCATTCTGGCATGGTCAATTGAAACCCATTATAGATGTGCCCACATTTTTTGACTCAATCAATCAATCAATAATATTCCTGTAAGTTATAGTAGGCTTTTTGCAGAAGTACTCCTTTAACTAATTTTCTGAATTTTTTAAAATTTGTTAGTGCTCTATAGCATATTGGAAGGTGGTTGTATATTTTATTTCGTTCATATGTTAAAGAAAATTTTGTAATTGCTGATTTTGAGATTGGCGAGGGTAAATTCCGACTTTCTCTCGTGTGTTAACGTCTGTCATTAAATTGCTGCTTTGCATATTGCCTTTGCCAATTTGATTCTTCAATTATTGTAAAAAATAGTTTAAACATAGGTGAATCCCCACTTTTTCCATATGATTTTTCTGACAATTAATACAATATTTTGTTTCAGGTAACTGATTACATTAAAGCAGTTGAATCAGCAAACAGTAAGTGATCTTCAATGATGTTTTGGTACATCTAGAAATAATATGAAACCATTTTTCAACAGACAATTAGTAGACTAAGATATAGATTTGCTAATGAAGAGGTTTCAATAGACAATGGACATATATACGTAGAGTGACCACGAGGTTCGCTCCTTCTCGAATTGTTAAAATGATATTAGTATATCCTACAGGTAGATATATAAAAAATTATTGACAATTTGAAATAAATATATTTGCCTGGTTATCAATGAATAATCGAGCCGTGAGAAACTCCTGTAGATTGCAGTAAAGGGTCCGATGAATCCCCCTCACTTTGTATACCCGAAAGACGTACTAGAACAGTCAATAACAATAGAAATCATTCCACAACATTCCAGAACATTCGGTAACATTCTGGAATATCAGGATTTTGTCTGAAACGTTCTGTTACATCCTCGAATATTCCAGTCTATTGTGGAATAACCAAGGAATTTATATGTATTAATGTATATGTTATATGTAGGACGTAGTTGTCCACTATTTCCAATAGAAAAAATGTGTCCATTTTTATCTGAAGGGCGTGCATTCGGAAATATCAGTGCTGAAGGAAGTCTCACCTTCTTAAAATTTGTAGCATAGTCTGGAATATTCGAGAGCATTCCACAAAATTCTAGAACATGCCGGAACATTTTGGAATGTTGTTTGACGATCTGAAACGTCCAGAAACATCCCAAAATATTGTTGAACTTTTCAGATTAGTACAGAACGCTATGAACTGTTTTGGAACTTGTGGTATATGTGTATCTACCCATTGGTGAAGCACGATACATTAACTCCCCATAATTTGAAGTTATATTTATATTCCAACTACTTCAAAATGTCATATCAACTTCCTGAGCGGAGTTGAGTACCTCAGCTAGTAACTGAGAATAATGACCTTGGATGCAATTCACTCAAACAAAAGTACGACTATGTCTACAACTACCATAAAATTCAATTTTGAAATGATATACTTTATTTTCGAAAGCTGGTTTTAATATTGCGATGGGTCCTTAAATATAATTTGAAGGGTGTGGTGTAAAAGGATAATGCGCATGAATCGTTTGAGGTAAATAATGTTTTCATTTGGTAAGTATCGATATTATAGTCGTCTGGATAACTTTTCAATTACCACTTTATAAAATATGTGACCATTATTTCAAACATTCGAATGAGAATAGTCAGCTGTTCTCAGAAGTTAGACATATGCCATCGCGAAATATATTGTAGACCTATAAAAGAAGAAATATAGTGAATTTTGTTATATATCAAAGCAATTCGGCTTTTTGATGAAAATTCGCATAGTAGCGCCATTGCTTTAACATATTATCGTCATATTTCAACCCATTTGCTCAAAAGATCAATGAAATACACTAGAAAATTTCTTTTGAATCACTCCATCCATTGGTGAAGATCGTATGGAAATATATTCAATAATTTTGAGTTTATCACGTTCAGACAGACAGATACGGCAAGAGACTTCAATTTATTTGTATTGATTGATATATAGAAAACATGCTCTTAGGTTCATATCCATGTCATCTATATTTTTTTCTCAATTCAAACTCGAGTAATTTCGTTTTCCTTATTCACCTGGGAAAACGTTGTGGATTCATAGAAAATGATCAATACTTCTTTTGGATATCATGGATGATATGCTATTTTCATTTGAAGCCGAACCGAACATCACGTGCAACGTTGATAGCCTGGAACATCGAAGAAATGTTGAAGATTTGTCTCTCTTCTATAGATACCTTCATGGGAGGTGTTCAAGTGACTTGGCACATTCGATTCCACCAAGAGCGGTACATATCAGAAATACGCGACGGACTGTGACTGCTCATCGTTTTGAGGTTCAACTCAGTACATCACGAACTTCACTGTCTGGGAACTCTTTTATCTGGAGAACCGGTTTATGTGGAATAAACCTCCAGCGATTCATATGTATTCAATGTAAATCGCTACTTTCGCACAGGCACCGCTCTGAGAACGCCTTGAGAATGTTACTAGTGCTTGTGTTCTGTCTTAAAAAAAAACTAACCTATTGATCTGATGCACTCAGTTAATTGCGAAATATTAACATTCTTGCTCAATCTATTCTGATATGAGGATGTCTGGGAGAAATTTGAAGGTATGGGAATATCATCATCAAATCAAAAGTTAACCCAAAATGAATGAGGTTGAAAGTCATTGATTTTCGAAAATATATTAGGATATTTTGCTTCAAAAGCAAAGCAAGTATCAGGAAATACTTCATATTCTGCTTGATCCCTCACAGACTGTGAAGTTCTAATGGGCATTGGCTCATCTTTTCAAGTGAGTTCTGTACACCAATGAAATCTCTTCATTTGGAGAAATGATCTTTCAGGGGAAATTCATTAATAAAAATCTGTTTAAAATCTGTTTTTTCGTTAATCAGCTGCCGCCCCCATACGAACGACAACTCTCAGGAGTTGAGAAACTTATGCGAGGTAAGGACTAACGAGGTCTTACCTTTTAACGTGTGATTCCTAACACATTACTTGTATACATTTAGAACCTCAAAAAACTATGAGTTTTTTTCTGCAAGACTCATGCATTTTTTTACAGTATAAAGAGTGGTTTCAAATTGAAATCGACAACTTTTTAACTATTGATATTGAACTTTTGTGATGAAAGAATTGTGGAAACTACAGAAAGCTGAACTACGATGAGCAAATGATTTGATCATGTTGGTTTTAGCGATTAGGGATTATTATGAAGTATCTACTACATCAAAAGTGTTTACAAAATAATTTCTGAAAAACCAATGATGAAAAAATAACCCTGTACATAATATATTTTCGTAAATGCAGACTCTTTCGCAATAAATATTAAGATTACTTCAAATGAATAGGGATTTTGTTCGAGATGAATTTCAGTGTACAACAAATTAACGGTGTGTTAGTTACGGTAGTACCACTAATGCAATATATTTCGAATTCTCACTGCTTACAAATCAATAATGACAGTAATTTCGAGCAACTGTAGTCATTTTAATTCAATATTACACAACTATTTTATATTATTATTTATCGCATAAATCTGTAATTTTTACCGTCGCTGATAGACAATAAACGTTTTCCCACGCGGTTTGAAATAGCCACATTGTAGTTCCAAACTGCAATTTACCTATTAACATCAATCAATTAAGTTGTTACCTAGATATACTACCGGTGAAGATGAAAGTATGTAATTTTGGGTTATAAAATATTGAGGAATTGGGGGAGATTGAAACTGTTTTCATATGAGAACTTCGTTAGATAGGTACATCCACGCCTCATTTCAGAGATTGGTGTATACCAGGGTGAATTCAAAGGTTTGTGATTAAAAAAAATCTGTTTGAAATCTGTTTTTGTGTTAATCAGCTGTAGCCCCCATACGAACGACAAATGTCAGAAGTTGTGAAACTTGTGCGAGCTAAGGACTAACGAGGTCTTACCTTTTAACGAATGATTCCTAAAACGTGTGATTCCTAAATAATGTGAACATTTGGGTTCTTGAAAAGTTTTGCATTATATACCAGAGAAACTTTCAATAACTCAAATAAACTCATTTCCCGAAAAACGTTCGCAAATGATACATTTACGCATGCAAATTTCAGTGAGTTTATTGCTGTAATGAGTGAAAAATACCACTTTATTAACCTTCCACTCGTATAATTTTTATTCAAATAAGTTCCGACTTCTGAGGGATATCTTTCGTAGGGAAGCTACAGCTGGTTCACGGAGAAAATATATTTTGAACATATATATGATATTAGTCGGGAAGGAGCGGGAATTAACATCATACTAATACCTAAATATATCAGTTTCAACGAGTAATTTTCACGAAATATAGTTTGCATTTGATGATGTACATTAATGTACAGTGCATTTCTTCAATGTCCCCCCCTTTTATTTTTTGAACGGGTCAACTAAAAAAATTTAAATTTGGGATACTGGAATTAATGGATGCATACTTTATTTTGAAGTGAAATTGACAGATGACACTTTCAAGATGTCGAGTGGGCGCCATCTGGGAAAAAAATTAAATGGAAAGGGGGAAAGCTCCTGGCGAATACTATAATATGAAGTCAAAATCTTCACCTACTACAAAATGGCGGAACATTTAATAATTTCCTGAAGACGAACACATTAATATCGATATTTCTAGAAATATTCATTTTTATCTGCCATATGGCAATTCCAATAACCCGATAAGGTTTGTTAAGTTATTTTTTGTTTATAAAAACGACAATGAACATCATTGTTCAGTTAGAATATTCTCATTTAGATTTCTGTTGCACTAGTAGAAAGGTACCATGTCAACAATCACTAACATGAACAATTCTTGTCCATTGAAAGAAACAATTGAAGGATTTTAATTTACGGTGCGACGCGTAACTTTCACGAGACCGAAATGATTTTCCATGAACGTTTTCTGAATCGTCCTAACTGTAGAAAATAAAAGGTTTGTTAAGTTATTTTTTGTTTATAAAAACGACAATGAACATCATTGTTCAGTTAGAATATTCTCATTTAGATTTCGGTTTTACTAGTAGAAAGGTACCATGTCAACAATCTCTAACATGAACAATTCTTGTCCATTGGAAAAAACAATTGAAGTGATTTTAATTTACGGTGCGACGCGTAACTTTCACGAGACCGAAATGATTTCCCATGAACGTTTTCTGAATCGTCCTAACTGTAGAAAATATTTGAGGGAACTTGTATCCAGATTCACTACTACCGGTAGTGTACATAACAAAAAGTTCCCAGGTCATCCGTCCATTCCGGAATAACAGCAAGTGCAAATAATTGGTGAGATGGTAGTGAATCCTACTTATTCCGTCGCGAATGTTTGTGAGGTGTCCCCTTCTACTGTGTGGAGACTTTTGAAGAGGAAAAGGTATCATCCATACAAAATTAAAATGATACACACCAATCAAACGAAGATTAACCTGATCGAAGAACAGAATTCTCCGGAATCATGACCATTGCAAGGCATCCTACCTATCTCCACAATATTTGTTTTAGTGACGAATGTACAATTTTTCAAACGGCAATGTTCACAGACAAAATTGCCGTTATTGTAGTGACACCAACCCTCACATTTTCCGGGAAATACATACCCAATATCCAGAAAAAATTAACGTTTGGCAGGAATATTGGAAAACCATACTGTAGGACCTCTATTTATTGATCAAAATTCAATAGAGGAACTGTATTTGGATATGCTGGAAACTACTGTTGACCCTCTCATCACTGAGAGGGTCATCGAAGCGAATCCTGCTTCGATGTAGGCTATACGGTCAAGAATAATAAATATTTGTAGAGATATTGACGTTACTGTGTTCGAAAATGTTTGACGTGAAATATCGGATAGACTGTTCATATGTCAAGAAGTTCAAGCCAACCATTTCGAGCATCTTCTGAACTGACCTCAAGCTCATTACCTCATATTATGTAGTTAAATGTCAATGTATTCTGGCAATTATTGAAAGTTTCACCATTTTGTAGTAGTTGAAGATAATAACATTATTTTCTAGGGTTGTGAAGCATTTATCAGGAGCTTCAAAATGATGTGTCACAAGACCCCCTTCTCCATTTAAATTTTTTTCAAAATGGCGCCTAGTCGCCATCTTGAAAGTTTCATCTGTCATTTTCACTTCAAAATAGAGTATTCATGCATTAATTTCACTATCCCAAATTTCAATTTCTTGAGTTGACCCGTTCAAAAAAAGGGGGGGCATCAAGAAAAGCACTATATAGTTGCATGTAAGATTATCAGAAAAAGAATGCTTTCATTGAGAAATTGTCGTGTATGCCTCTGTTCAATCGTGTTCTGAGAATTCAATTTTCCAGTTTACGACTGGAAAACAAATAAGTTAATAATAACAATCGGGCTGAGAAGTTCATAGGCTAAAATAGAAAACAAATTTTTTTGATAAAATTACATTTCATTATTCTATATCGTTGCCTTCAAGGGCGATGCAATGATTAAAGCGATCAAACAATTTTCCGATACCATTCCTACAGTAGGATTTGTTATCAGCCCCAAAATAGACCTCATTTTCGACGATTACCTCTTTATCCGCGCTAAATTTCTTTTCAGCTAGCATTTTCTAAAGGTCTGGAAACATGAAAAAGTTGCTGAGGGCCAGATCTGGAGAATACGGTGGATACGGCAGCAATTCCAAGCCCAATTCATGCAATTTTTCCATCGTTTTCATTGATTTGTGATACGGTGCATTGTCTTGATGAAACATCAATTTCTTTTTCATCCGCCATTTCGTCCTTCAAAATACTGATACCATAATCTTGCCAGCCGACTGTTGCGTCTTTGCACGCTTTGGAGTCGGTTCACCGATGCAGTCCACTCAGATGACGATCGTTTTGATTCTGGTGTGGAATGATGGAGCCATGTTTCATCCATGGTCACATATCGTTGCATAAATACGGGTATTTTATGGTGGAATACCTTCAAACACTGCTCAGAATCATCAATTTGTTGTTGGTTTTGGTCGATTGTCAGCTCGCGCGGCAGCCCCTTCAAACAGAGCTTTAGCATACCCAAATATTCATGCACGATATGTCCAACACGTTCCTTCAATATTTTTAGAGCTTTTTCTATCTCAATTAACTTCACTTTGACGTCATTAAAAATTATTTTGTCCACTTTTTTCATGTTTTCTTCGGTAACAGCTTCTATGGAGCGTCCACTGCGTGCATCGTCCTCGGTGTTCATTTCACCTCATTTGAACTTAGCAAACCACTTCTCATCGATTGATTTTCCTGATGCAAAGTCTGAATAATGGTTGCTAAGCCAAGCCTTGTCTCTAAAAGTAATTTTCGCACCAAAAAGCAGTGCCTTATCAACACACCAAATTTCTTTTCATCCATTTTGCTTCAAATTAACAGAAGTTGCTCCACTCAAACTATTCTATGTTCAATCCCATAAACTAATACCTACAGCTGTGAAATTTGTATAAGTGTCTATTGAAGCCTGAGGTCATCTGGATTTGATACTAGTAGCACCATCTGTGTGTTAGCCTACGAACTTTCAAGTCCATCAATACGCCATAAACGATTTTTTTTGGTACTCATATCAAACAAAAGCCAAAAATAACATTGACCATATGGAAATACAGACAACCTTTTCGAGTTGTTCCATCAGGTACTCCAGTCCCAAAATTCAGTCGTTTGAGACGATATGAAAATGAAACGAACAGAATATCATGGGAGTCAACTTACCGGATATAGGAGTCATAGTGAAAAAAAAACAACTAATTTTGCCGCCTAATTTTTTTGCAGTCAACGGCATCGACTATTTTGGCCATAAGCTTCGTGTCCTGGGTAGGTAATGTTAATAACTTTTTCAGCCACTAGGAGCACTATTTTGTACTATTTATTGTGAAGTAATTGATAGATCATGGGACTTGCAATCAAGGAGTCCTAGGAATATTAAAAGAACAGGGAGTATTTCTGAATTAATTTTAGTTTTTTTTTTCATGAATTTGAATAATATCACTATTCCTCATCAATGAATCATATTCCTGGAATAACTCATAGATGAAATATATCATTCGACTCGAAAAAATTAGATATTACTCGTCCGAAGTAATTATCGCTCCTCATGAGTAATAATCAAAAATTACTTGCTTGTTGGATAATGAACTATTATTACATATATTATGAATGACAAATTGTTATTGTTTTCAGCATCTGAACTCGTAACTAACTTTCTCCTACCTAATAATTTCACTCAATACACTGAGTAAACAAGATTTATTTTCACAAGAAAATATAAAATTTCATCTTTGGGATAAGATATAATTCCACAGAAAAATGAGTTGAAAACCTGATAAAAATGTTTTGCAAACTATTTAATTTTTCATATCTGTATACACAAACCCTGTAGAAAAATCATTGAAATGACCTCAAAGCGGTAGCTGTACGTAGTTTGCGAGTACGTTAGATCTAAATCATTTGATTGAAATGACCAGCTTTGTTTTTTTCGCGAATTTCCACCGACATATATAAGCTCCAACTAAGTCTGTCAAAATACACCTCTCATGAAAGTATCTGTAGAAAAGACAAAATCCTAGAACCATATTCCGATGTTTCTAACTATCAAAATTGCTTGATATCTAACCTCTCGTTACACTTTTTTTTCCAAAATCATGAATCCAAACGATGCTGCTTGATATCTTGATGATCAAGGAAATATTTCACCGTTTTACAAATTTTCAGCTTTTCCCATATACCGCGGTTATTTATTCTGATGGTGAAATGACAAACTAATTTGAAACAAAATAAAGAAGTAATTAGCTTTTTAGTAACTGGTTGCTGATAAATTTCCGCAGAAGGACAGACAATTTCGATTTCTGTTAGATGAGTTTATTGGGAGTTGAAATGGCACAATCATGTCGCTGGAAATGCAAAGGCTGCTTCTCATATTTTGGAACACTGTTCTGAACCAGAAAACTGTAGACACCTCAGCAACTTTTGGTGCTTCATAAAGCTCATATCGGACCTTTTTTGGAATATTGTTCTCATGTATGGAGCTCCGCCCCTAAGAGCCATTCCCATGAATCTAGACGCGAACATCACTTGCAACCTTGGATATTCTGGAATATTGAAGAAAAGTTGAAGATTTGTTTCTCCTCTATAGATACTTTCAGGGGAAGTGTTCAAGTACACCAAGAGCGGTACACATCAGAAACACGCGACGGACTGTAGCTACTCATCGTTTTGAGGTTCAACTCAGTACACCTCGAACTTCACTATTCAAGAACTCTTTCATTTGGAGAACAGCGTTTATGTGGAATAAACTTCCTGAGAACGTTTCTTCAAATTGATTTAATCTGCAGCAATTCAAATCCAATGTGAATCGCTACAGACACCGCTCTTAAGGATTATCCTCTAGTGCTTGTGTTTTGTCCTTGAAAAAACAATGAATAATACAAAAATGTACTGGATTGACTTTTGTATTACCCTGAATTATTTGGTGAAAACCTTTCTTTCAGTTTCGGTCATTTCAAGGCTTTGCATTCAAAAATATCTAAAGAAAATTCTCAATCACTCCAGTGAAATGGATGAAAACACTTTTGTCTAATTACCACTAGTTGAAATCTTATCAATAACATGCTCAGCCAAACGAATGCTAGGGCTCATTTATCGTAACTGTAAGAACTTTCGTAACAGAGACAGTTTTTTAACTCTTTTCAATGCATACGTCAAATATCGGCTGGAATATGTCTCCCTTATATGGTCACCCATATAAAATGTCCACATAAACAAAATCGCGTCTATACAAAGAGGCTTCATGAAATATATCACTTACAAGCTAGAAGGAGTTTACCCTTTATAAGGCATCGACAACAGAATACTATCGAATAAGTTTAATCTTTTATCCCTTCAAAACCGAAGAACCTATATTTCCATTTATAAACTAGTGAATAATCTGATTGACTGTCTCGAACTACTCTCCCATTTCAACTTTCATGTTCCACGAATCAATTCTAGAAATGAACTGACTTTTTATCTACCAAGTTCTAGAACAAACATATTACTCTAGTCACCAGTTGTTGCAATGAGCAAACTTTACGATCAACTCTGACATTTATTATGAACCTATTGGTCAAGTTAAGAACCACGTTAAGAAACTTTTAAACTCTAGTCAAAATACATGAGCCCAAATTGAAAGTTATTCTACCATGTGAGCTTATTACTACACTGTATTAATGCAGAATTATGTTTTTTTGTAATACATCTGAACTATGTTTTTACTTGTTGGCTCTTTATCTGAATTATGGTTTTTTTTCAATTACTCTCCTAGCTTGCTGCAACAAGTGGTCAACCTAATTTTTTGCCTAACTCTCCTAAATGTTTACTTCATTTTATTTTTTGTTTACACGCTTCAGGTGTTTCTAGTCGATAAATTAACATGCTTGTTAATAATATTAATATGTCTTGTTATTGGGATTTATTTCTGTTTAGACATTAAACAATTTTTTTTTATCCCTCAGCAGTCAAATTCCACGTTACGGAGTATATGTCTTAACTCGACTTGGACTAATTTCAGGTGAACTAGTGGTGATCTAAAGAAAACTATGAGCATCACACATCGCACGACATGTAACAATAAAATCCAAATAATACTTCAAAGTGATATTTTTACTGTACAATTTACAAAACTGCAACACGTGAAATAGCAGCAGTGAACTACTATAAATCGAGTGTACATAGCGCATTTCAGTTTTTTTTGAGTTTGTTTCAACATTCTCATATTATGATTCCCATGCTAGGAATCGCACGTTGAAAGGTAAGACCTCGGTAGTCATTAGATCCGCAAGTGTACTTTTGAGGACTGTCATTTTTATGGAGTTAAGAAATGAACTGACTTTTTATCTACCAAGTTCTAGAACAAACATATTACTCTAGTCACCAGTTGTTGCAATGAGCAAACTTTACGATCAACTCTGTGAAAATCTCGACATTTATTATGAACCTATTGTTCAAGTTAAGAACCACGTTAAGAAACTTTTAAACTCTAGTCAAAATACATGAGCCCAAATTGAAAGTTATTCTACCATGTGAGCTTATTACTACTACTGTATTACTGCTGAATTATGTTTTTTTTGTAATACATCTGAACTATGTTTTTACTTGTTAGCTCTATATCTGAATTATGGTTTTTTTTTTCAATTACTCTTCTAGCTTGCTGCAACAAGTGGTCAACCTAATTTTTTGCCTAACTCTCCTAAATGTTTACTTTATTTTATTTTTTGTTTACACGCTTCAGGTGTTTCTAGTTGATAAATAACATGCTTGTTATTAATATTAATGTGTCTTGTTATTGGGATTTATTCCTGTTTAGACATTAATTAAGCAATTTTTTTTTATCCCTCAGGCAGTCAAATTCCACGTTACGGAGTATATGTCTTAACTCGACTTGGACTAATTTCAGGTGAACTAGTAGTAATCTAAAGAAAACTATGAGCATCACACATCGCACGACATGTAACAATAAAATCCAAATAATACTTCAAAGTGATATTTTTACTGTACAGTTTACAAAACTGCAACACGTGTTTCGACATACAATAAAGTGTGACTTGAAGGCAATATGAATGTTCATCAAGTATTGGCCAATTCCATCACATACATGTTGATTCTATTCAATAAAATTTGATCTACATCAATCTTGGTATTGATGAAACAGCAGCAGTGAACTACTATCACTGTTACTACTATTACTGATTTTGATATAAAAAGGTGATATAATTCGAGTGTACATAGCGTATTTCAGTTTTTTTTGAGTTTGTTTCAACATTCTCAAATTATGATTCCCATGCTAGGAATCGCACGTTGAAAATAAGACCTCGGTAGTCATTAGATCCGCAAGTGTACTTTTGAAGACTGTCATTTTTATGGAGGCGACAGCTGATTAACGGAGAACATATTTCAAAAGATTATTTCTCAACATTTTCCCAGAAGAATGTGTGGAAAGGTGGTTCAGTATATTCACCCCAGTTTCCCCTACCTATAGTTTTTGGTGTAATTGACTCTTGAAATTTATAATTAGCCGATCTTTCTGATCTTTGGGTACTGAAGCACGTTATTGATTTTTTTAGAACACGTGAGAGTGAAACAACCGTTAAAATTATAAAATGAAAAATATTCAATTCTTGGTTATTAGATCTTACCATCTGATTAATTACGAATAATAATATACAATTTTAATAGGAAAATTCTTTATATTTATGTACAATCAGAGATCGTGTAAAACAGTAATTACGTACCGTTTAAATTGTGGTTATGTTTAATTTATAATGCAGAGGTATGAGAGTTATGTCCACGTTATTTATTGTAACCTTCCCGATAGTGAATTTATTTTATTGAGTTTTTCGAAATGACGGGATCGAGAAAAATTCCAGACTATATTTATCATGATTCATCGTCAGAATGTAAAACTTTCTGTCGGTAAACAAATGTCCTAACTTGAAGAGGAATATTAGTTCATTCGTATGCGAAAGTCCTATAATTCCCAAACTCTCCAAATATTTTCCCGTTCTCATTAGTAGAGAAATTCACTGAGATAAAGATTTGAATTTTTTTGCCACACAAACTCGTTATTTTAATATTTGAAGAAATCATTTCAGAGAGTCCTAATATTGTTACATTGGAAAATTTCGATCATCTGCTTCAGAACCAAATAGAATTCAATAAATATATGTTGTGAAACAGTACCTGCTGAACAGTTTCCATCGGCTGATTTTCTACGAAAATATTCATCTTATAACGATTGGAATAAGTAGTAAGTCAACTACTATAATTATTTGATTCAGAATAAAACAAAATTGGATTTTTATAGCTATACCAATGTGCTATCTGAAGAAATTGTAATCGCAATAAACTTTGAGTACTGAAGTATAAAAACGAAATTTTTATCACGATAGAATATCTCATCTTTCTGTTGGCCAATATTTATTCATCAACAGATATTTATGGGGTGGCCAGACAAAACGAAAACCAAACGGTACCGTCATCAGATACTGTATCAATATTTCAGATAAGCACTCTGGCCGTATTTTCTACTTCAGCACCCAAAAAATTCTCAAATGGCGTTAGAGCAGAATCAGACCCACTCTTCAGTTGACCATTGCTGGCTGCTGCTGGCGCTATTTTCAGAACATTTCGTCGATTTCCTCTCAATAGGACTCTGGTGTGATGGTTTGGCCCGGTTGCAGACAGTTATAGTGAATATCACCAGTCGCCGACCACACTATAGTAACCATGGTCTTTTTTCACTTTGTTTTTCGCCTTCGGAAGGTAGATCATAGGTGTCTCCAACCACTATCCTGAACGTCTTCTGTTGTATATCACACATGACAATCCAATCCAAAAAAAGATGGTTTTGGTTTTGCAAAAGCAACGAAGACCTATCCAAAACGTTTTGAACCATTAAAAACAACATGAAAGCGGATGCCGTGTTCTATTGCCATCCCACGCACCGTTTTTGATGGGTCAGTATCCACCAGGGTCATCAAATCCTCGTACTCGATTACTGTAGGTCGAGTCTCATCTTAGAAGCTCAAATCCAGTAACGCAATTTTTTGCTGTCTCAAAATTGTTTCGTTTCCGATTTCCGTCGAAATTGGTTTAGAATCATCAGTGACCTTATTTATGTATTGGTGTAAACCTTCCAGAAGATATCGAAGGAACATGTCGTGGTTCCTCCGTGAAATCCATGAAACGCAGTGCAAATTTTTACATTTGGTTTTTTGAGGAATATGTATTCACCATATTGGATCAATCTACTGACCAGAATTTGTTGATCACTTCTGCGATTTTCAAATACTCCATCAACCATCTGGTGTTTGGTTGAATCACTCTTTTCATGAACAATAATTTTCAAACTATCGAGTCTAGAGATTTTACTGGAAAGATGTAATAATTCTTTGATAATGTGAACACTTCTTTCGTTACTGTTCTGAAAACTTGAGGGATATTAGAGAAATGGTTAACTTGTTTACACAATTTTTGGTTGAATAATTCCGTTTCAATGTGTAGCAATGTTCCATCTAATTTTTGAAAATTATTTGCAACTTTGAGATTCTGCTGGAGCGAGTTATATATCGGCATGTAAGTATAAACCAACACGGTTTTATGAAAAATGGTACAACGATCACCAACCTGCTGACTGTAACTCAACATATTGCCGAATCTATTGACAATAGGGCCCAAACTGATGTTATTTACACAGAATTTTCTAAGTCCTTCGACAGGCTTGACCATGGCATTCTACTAAACAAACTAGTAGACTTTGGATTATAGCCAACCTTAATAGCATTCTTTCAGTCCTATTGAAAACAGTATGTTCAGTGCAATGGTTTCAAATCTACCAAATATAGTGCTTCTTCCGGTATTCCACAAGAGTCAAATCTGGGACCGTTACTCTACAATATCTTCATTAACGATATTGCAGAAATTATGGATGTATATTTCCTTTTGTATGCCAATGATCTAAAACATCTTGAGAACAAAGATGATTGTGTAAACCTCTCAGCAAACGTAGGACGAGTTGTAGAATGGTTTTATCGAAATAACTTGTCGTTAAATCCGGATAAATGTAAGGTCATGTCTTACAGTTTAAAACGAACATCTTGATCTTTGATTATTCAATAGAAAACGTTTCCCTGGTGAGACCAGGAACATCTACTGATCTTGGCGTCACATTTGACACTGCACTATCATTTAATAGGCAAAACGATAATGTTGTAACCTCCTTCTGTCGGTTGTACGGATTATTTGATCGTAACAGTAGTGATTCCAAATAAACTTCGACTTTAAAAACTCTATTCTATGCTGTCATAATATCAAAGTTAGAATACGTATCAGTTGTGTGGAGCCCCTTTTATCAACATCATGTAGATAGAATAGAAGCAATTCAATGACGATTTTCAAAACTGCTAAGCCTAAAAACTGATGGCATTCATCCTCCAATAGAAACAACTCACTCTGAATTGCTACAAAAGCATAACTCTTTAAGTCTCAAAAAAAGGCGTGAATATTATAGTGTCGTACTAACCTAATAAAATTATCAGAAGCATAGTTGACTGTCCAACATTACTGGAAAAGTTTAATATTTGTATTCCTAGAACCTGTTCCAGACACTTTCTATATAAAAACAGCTCGCACAAATGTTCTGGGGAATTCTTCGATCCATACCATGTGTGAAGTGATAATTTAGATATAACTAGTTGCAAATCGTCAGATATAAAATCCCACTTCCTAAAATAATTGTTTTGTCACCTATGATAATTATGAAATGTGTAGTCTTTATAGTCACGTGTTTGTATTGTTTGTAGTGTTTGTAGACTTCACAGTCCCTTGTTTGTGATGTATTTATTGTACCCTGTTATTTCCTGCTATTCTGCTATTCTGCTATTTCCTGTAGAGTAATGTATTACAATAAAAAACAAGTACTCAATACTGATTAATACCTATCTGTATGGCGATTCTTTAAATTCACCTCAAAATGAGAAAAAATCTTTTGGTGATTCGACATGATGTCTTCGAATGCATCGTACATTGTACATCGTACGTCTATGAACGAAAAGTTATCCTTGATCATAAGAAGGAAGTCAAATATTTCTGATTGATGTCTAAGTGAACGCTTTTTGTGTAACGTTGAGTAATTCTATTCAAATCATTTTTTTTGCTCAATCATCTTCCCAATTATCGAAGAAAATATCCTTCACATTATGTCGAAATGTAATTGTCAGCGCTATAATTTTGACATTTAGCGGAGCATCGTATTGTATTTTATATTCAATTTCAATTTCAATCACACCAGTCATGCTTTCTTAATAACCGGGTAAACCTTCATTTGCCAAACCTACGAAAGTCGTTATTATCGTGAAACGTTACCATTCTATTGTTATTACTTCTAGGAACAATTCAGTTGGAATGGATATGATGAGCTATGTCATCATTTGATTGCTAGAAATAAAAGCGGGTCTCTAAATGTTTGATTATTCAGGATGCGTACGTTATTCTGAAGAATACTAGTGTTTCTTTTGGTTGATATCGTAGAAGGAATAAAGCAATTCTGAAGGATCTTTGTCTGATAATAAAATAATTTCTCTCAAAAGGAAAGTTCTTTATCATCTCCATTTATTTGAGTCCATTTCAAACCAAATCGTTTACTAGATCGTTGGAATTGTGTTAGTGTGCACTAGACCTAGTGACTAGGTAACAAGTTGAAAAGCGTGAAAAATAAATATAAGGACTCATTCAATTCAGAATAAGCCCTAGAACAGTGTAATCGTAGGATTTCACAGTGGGTAAAAAATTACGGTTGTTATAAACAAAACAGTCTAGAAAAAATGAGGTATTCTGGTTTTTTGTTAGTAACAATAAAACTATAAATATTTAAGAAATGAAACGGAAACATTCTCAAAGAGAAGGAAATTTCCCATGAACTAAAAAATGTAATGAACAGAATGAAGAACGAAGGAAAGAGAGTTGAAACTTTCCGTGTTTTTACCACTTTTATATAATATAGGACCAAATGTCAGTAACGTTAGTTACAAATAAAAGAATTGAAACTTTCTGTGTTTTTTATCACTATTATTTGTAACTGACGTTACTGCAATTTGGTCCTTTAATATATAAAAGTGGTAAAAACATAGACAGTTTCAATTCTCTCTTCTTCATTATTATTTCCTACTACGTAGTAACGGCTACATCTATCAATTTATAGAATGAAAAACATTTATAAAATTTCATTTCATAGTCTTGTCAATGGGGAATGTTCCTCAATTTAGGTTATTACAGCAAATGCAAGTTTGAACAAAATGAAGTTGAGTTCAATTCATGAGTTTTTCGAATTTTCAAATGTTGGGTTTTGATTTTTAAAGGGATTTGTTTCTAATTCACATATTGGCAACAGCGCCTATATCAAGTTGAAATAATTTATACGTACCTAGATATTCTACTTTGAAATGGGAAAATTATCTTTATAAATCAACAATTAAGGCAAAATATAGATTAGAGTTCAATACCATCTCCACAAGCCACATAAACAACAGTTGTTTTGTTATTTATTTATATAGAGGAAGATAGGTTATGTGCACAAAATGTCATATGTCACAGAATGTCTTGGAACGCGGAACATAAGTAAACAGAACAGCACGCCTCTGAAATATGCCATCTTTGTTTGTCTCATACAGGTAACAGATTCATTGTCCTTTATTAGCTATAACCGACGTTGCCAAATGGTGAAATAGAAACGAATTCCTTTGAATGTTGAATGCATTATTTCATTCCTCTTTTTAAAGTATTTGAATAATTTTTTGAAGAAAAAGGTTGAAATGATGAGTTTAAAAATAAAAATGTTTTAGAGCTCTTTTATGAAAACTACTTGATTTTCGTCAGGAGGAACATTCACCATTATGTATATAAGAAGAGCTCCTCCACAGGGCGAAACTTTCTCAGGTTCATTATTTAAACTATTATTCAACTATTTATCAGAGCAGAGATCGGATAATAATTGATAAATTAAATAAAGCATAGCTTCGTGAAAAATAAGAATTAATTTGTTTTTACAACGAGAGCTTATTTTTTTTAATGTTTCAAGTAAGACATATTTCTTTCAAATTTTCGAATAAACTTGTTGACGAAAACTGAAGATCTTTGAAAATTTTCCTTTCGTTTCACTTAAATTATCTGGAATTGAAAAATAATTGATGATGCTCTTGATGAACAAAACGTCGCATCGCAAATTGTTTCATATCAGATTATAACAAATATGAAACAGTATTAAAAGTTCATCTGCCTATTTTCCATATCATTCGAAATGGTGGCGGTTAAGCCAAAAACGAAATTCGACTATTGTAGTTTTGGGCCAATATTTCAAGAACAACCACTGATATTCTCGATCTGAAAAGAAATTATTCTTATTTGCCAGAATACGAAGGTTTCGTCCTATTTGATTGACCTTGTAGGTTTTACTGTTTCCAAGATAGCAATAATGGGGTCAGCTACAAAAACGGCCTGCATGATTATAAATAATTGAATATAAATTTGAAATGTCATTCCTATACACTCCATTACACTAAAAAGATTGTTGTTAGCGAATAAGAAATAACAAATTTCTCAGCGAGTGAAATAATTTGCAATAAAATAGCTACCTCTATATCCACTTTCAAAAAACATATAATTTTTTAGGATTCTACTCTCCTCGTCTTCCTTGATGGCATCTGAAGAGATTCATTTCGATAAACAAAAAACAATGCAGTATCCCATTTACATCAATGAAGTTTCGGCAGTTAACATTAATATGTAGGCTGACTTATGCCTTGAGAAACGGAAATTGAACACATTCCAAATAATTTTAATCGAACTTATCAGAAGTAGTTTGTTTCATCATTTTTTTTTGGCCGTGAACTCTGGGATTTATTGGACGTCCAAGAATTCAGGTTAGATCTCTTTAAATTCAGAGTCACGTATTTTCCATGTGTTGAATCAACGATATCTGTTCGCTCATTAAACAGCCTCATTTATCAGTCATTGATGAATTTTTTTGATAGATAATTATCAGATCCTGATCATTTTTTCATTTTTTCGCTTTCATATCGTGAGTTGTAACAATAATTTCTTTGTTCCTTTGAAAATATTCATATTTCTATGTATATCTGTCTGTCTGTTTTTCCGTTAATCAGCTGTCGCCCCCATACGAACGACAACTCTCAGAAGTTGAGAAACTTGTGCGAGCTAAGGACTAACGAGGTCTTAACTTTTAACGTGTGATTCCTAACACGGAACCAATAACTGAAGTATTGATTCTAGATGTATTTTCGCTAAAACTTGTAATTTTCCATTGAGAATAATTTTTCAGGGCTTTACTACTTCATAAAAAAAATGTATACGCACAAAAATCCTATTATGTATCTTCAGAATGAAAGTATTAGATTTTTCGAATACTTTCAGTGAAAAAGCCACAATGGCTTTCATCCAAATTTCCGCTTCAATGTATATATTTATACAGGGCGTTCCAAGGAAAACTTGACCCCCCTGTAAGTCAGAAATGGACGTGTAATCGAAAATTTCAAAGAATACGTCAATTTTTATTTCTAGGAAGACTTATTCTGATATGGAAATAATATCCGAAACCACCGCCCTGAGGTCAGCAACTGCCCCCTCTATTTTTTTCAATGACTTGGGGGTCGAGTGATACATCATTTGGAAGGTCTTTTGTAATTTTCGTCTGTAATATTTTTCGAAATCGGTTCATTCATTATAGAGAAATTAAATGTTAAACGTTTTATTCAAGAAAAAGAAAGAAAATTCGCTGTCGCTCATTTTATTGAGGAAACCAAAAAAAGTATTATCAATGGCAACACAATCAACGGATAAAGTGTTCAAAATGACCTCCATCTAGTTCTTTACAATAATACAGTCTACTTTCGAAAGCGTCCGAAAGATATCCGGAGTCAAAAATCGGCATTACCTAACAATTCTCTGTCGCATGTCTTTTAGATTTATATAATTTATTTAATTAGTAGTAAACATTTTGACACTGTTAGTTTTTTCTACACTGGTAGTTTTTGTTGAATCTAGTTGTCGCAGAACTAAAAGTAGATAGTTGGCCACTGTCACTTTTTCACGTATTATTATTCAGTCATCCTTCCTCACTATGTTCCAGCATGGTTGGAAGAGGAAGATCTTCCTCTAGATGAAGATGATCACTTGGTGATCGAAGTGTCGAGGTGTTGAAAAAACGGTTTGGTGTTGGGGAATACACTTCAGTAACATTCATTACTACACCAAAGGTTCCAAACAGTGCATCACGAGTACTATTATTATTCAGCTGGAGCCCGGTGCTATCGCATCACCCAAGGACTCCCTCTGGAGGGCTTCCAAGCTGAAAAAGATACTATTAATTTATCAAAACCTCACGTCATGTTTAATCCTTATTGAAACATTGACCAATTACGCTCATGTGGTAAATCAAAATATTGTGAAATGATTCTAGAAGTGATTACATGCGGATATAGCTAATAACTGATTTTAGATAGTGATAAAATATGTATGTGAACATATTTCCGAAATAACCTTACTACCTATTAAAGCTATCAAATATTTTATTACTGGAAGGCGTGAACAGACAAACTGCTGTTCCCACATTGCATTTGAGTCAATCTCCATTAAAATCCATATTTATGCATCAGTCAGCGAAACCTTTAACGGAATCGCTTTGTGCTTGTATTTATAATTTGCAAAGTAACGTTTCATTTTTATTCCACGTAATTTAATTTTCAGTTTCTATTATTCATTACCTTGGTATTACTCGATATTCTATGTGATATAATATTTCATTATAGTCGGTATTAGATACGTGATTGACATGATTCACCTAGAATTATCCAATCACCTTGGATTATTAATTTCGATTTGGATGGAGTCCCAGTCTATCAAAGGAATTTCCTTCGAGTTTTCGGTTCCGGTTCATAAAACAAACGACCGACAATTTGAACAGCTTGGTGAAGTAAGTTTTGCCTCAAATGAAGTGATTCGTGGTTTCCACACAATTTTCTGCATGAACATTTTGAAAAGTGAATAAATATGTTGAATACTTCTCAAAAGTTTCCTGCAAAAAGTTGTGTGAAAACCACATAGCATACCATTTGAGGCAAAAATTAGTTCACCAAGCTGTTCAAATGTCAGCAGTTTGTCTTGTGAACCGGAACCGAAGATTCCAAGGAAATTCCTTCGATAGACTGGGACTCCATCCATATCGAAATTAATAATCCAAGGTCTGAGAGTAATCAAAATCCACAAACGAAAGTGAATGCAATTTCCTAGTGATGAAAGATATCATTCTAGGTGAATCATGTCAATCACGTATCTAATACCGACTATAATGAAATATTATATCACATAGAATATCGAGTAATACCAAGGACTTCGAATAATAGAAACTGAAAATTAAATTACGCGGAATCAAAATGAAACTAACGTTACTTTGCAAATAATAAATACAAGCACAAAGCGATTTTGTTAAAGGTTTCTCTGACTGGTGCATGAATATGGATTTTAATGTTAGCATAGTAGGTACTTCCAAATGAATACAGAATAATTACATTTTGATAAGTTCATATATGTGTTTGCATTGAAAATTGTATTAGAGGTAAGTAGGACTTGAAAAACTTTGCTAGGGAATTTTTCATTAACTCTAATGGAAATGAACTTAGTTTTCAAAAGTCAAAGAATAAACTGAAATTTGATTTTACATTGTTTCATCATGAACATTGTATTCCTGAAAGATCACATTCTTGATACTGCTATCACTGCAGCTCTCATCGCCATTATCACCTTATGCTTTTATAATTATACTATCAATAGGTAAATCAAGAGCAAGTTCATGAGAGAAATGATACTTCGAAACGTTCAGCGTATTTGCATCGTTTTTTCATTCAGAAAACGATATGAAGAATTCATCACACAAGTCTTAAACGCAGTTTAAATCTGGTTTTACATTTCCACCAGCTTCAGTAATGCCCAAACTGATTCCACAGGGTTCAAATCGGAAGACGATCTTACTACTGGGTGTGCATGATTTTCCATTATCCTATTGACTCCATATACTTGAAACTTTGGTTATTATACAATAGAATAAATTGTAGATTACTTCGTACTAGCTACTCTTTTATCTCTTGTTTTTTAATGACACATGTTGATACATTTTCTACTTTGCATGATGTCGTATGGAGCATATACAAATCCTTTTTCTCTCGATCACTCTTCATCGTTTGAAAATTGGGGCATGTGACTCTTCATGTGAAAAATCGTTTCAACTTTTTGAATATGTGTGGAGAGAGATGAACAAGTTTCATTAGTCGACCGTCTCCAAAAATGTTCTCCTTAAGTGCGGGATTTGTTATTTTTTCATGAGTAATTTTCTATTATTCTTTATTTTTTCCATCTGAATCCAATATCCTCCGATATCCTCCGATATACATCTTTTATGCAAAGTCTGATTTTTTTTCTTGGTCATCTTGGCTATCTTTGATAGCTTGTCAAGCTTTAAAGTAATGAGAAACTAAAGTTATTGATTTTGAATCAATTAAGGGGGCAAATCCTTCTAACAAAAAATGCCAGGGAAATAACAAGCAAAGTGCATATATACAGAAGGGAGGATATCTGGTTGACCTTATAGGATAAAGTTAATTCAGATAAAAAATGGACTGCTTAAGTATTCTTGATAAGATAAATCGGATGATAAGGATAGAATAGTATCAGTCAACTACTACAGAACAAATCAGGCCAGAAAACAAATTCTCTCAAGTTTGCATTTATTTCTCAAAGAGAAATTAATTGGACCAAAAGTAGGTCATATAGAAAATAAATGCTTACCTGAGGAATTTTCCTGGAAAGGTACTGCCTGAATGTCACCAAGCAATCAACTTCAACTCTCCTGTCCACTTCTAAATGTCCTAGTAATAATGATAATGTCACTGCAGCAACAGGTAGCTCGATAATAAAATGCCAAGTATCCAGTATCTGAAATTTTATAAAGCGTAGATACTGATTTCCTTAAGCAATTCAACGATGAAGGAGGTGTGCAAAGCAGATACTTCACTAACTGTGTTTTTTTTATTTTTAGAGCAAATTCAATATTTAGAAAAAAATATCACCAAGGTAATCTGATGTTCTCTAGAAGAAACTCTGTGATCTCACTGTATTTAGAGGATGACTTGAGATTACGAAAATAAAAAGAAACGAATCCTCTAACCTAAAAAAATACCACGATGCAGAATTTCTTCTTAGAACAATTCTAGGCAAAAATATATTAAGACATAGATAATTTAGTGAATTAGCAATCTTTGCAAGACTCTAAATTTCATCGATGACTGAATAAAAGCCAGTATAAGGTAAATTAAAAAAATAACTTTCAATCACAATTATCACAAATTACAGAATTAAACTTATTTCTATGACTGAATAGAAAATCCAGGAAAGGCAAAAGATATACTTAAACAGATCTCCACAAATTTACTATGAATAAAGATTATTTCAAACAAAAGGTCAACAGGTACCAGATATCAACCGTTCTCGTCAAACGCTGGGAAGGAAGAGATCTTTCTACCGTTTCCGTCGAAAACGAATGCCCTCGGTCTTTGCGTTTTTATTCGCAGATCCAGCCGGCAGTGACTATTATACCGTTTACGGAGAATGATATGATCGAAATTGTGGTGATTGAACTATTGATATTATAGTAACATTAAGAATATATGAATGTAACGAAATATTCGTTACACCCTGCACGCTTCGATGATGCGGTTTCTTGAGTCCTCTACATCGCGAACAGGAGTACGATAAACCAAATGCTGTAAATGGCCCCAAATAGAGAAATCGAGAGGATTGAGATCCGGGGATCGAGCGGGCAAGTTCTGTGGTCCTCCTCGACCTATCCACTGATTTGCATATGTTTCAGTTAAATGCTGACGTGCTACTTGACTGAAATGGGCGGCAGCCACATCATGCATAAAAAACATATCCCTTCTGACGCCCAAAGGAAACAACTTTTTGGTTCGATGTTCTTTAGCGTGTTTTTTGATTTTTTGAACTATATTTATTGGCGACGTAATTTAGAAAAATATTATCACACGCAATTAACTTCCTGATCGAAGGTGGGAGAATATAAAATACAGAAATAAAAATTCCGTCTTTATTGTTATCGTCCCAAAATGAAATAGACCTTTTAATAAATTTGATTATCATTGTAGAATTTGAATGAACTGAATTAAGAGAACTGTTGATTAATTTCCCTCAACTATTTCAGTCAGATTGAACAAATTTACGACATAACTGAGATCAATAAAGATAACTTCGCGGGAAAATATGTTTGCTCAAGATAAAGAAACACACTTTTATTAACTTGTAGGAATTGTACGTAAAATATTGAAATCACTACACAGGATATCCATTAAAAGGATGTGTTGAGCGTTCCTATTAATTTTCAAGGACGATTCAGTAAATTGAATTTAACAATAAATAAGAGCACCCACACGTATGATGAATGAATAACGATAGTGATTTTAATGATCGCTTTGGAATTTTCAACACTTAGATGGTTGTTAAATATTGATGGATATATAGTGGATGTGTGAATTCATGTTTCTTTTGCCGAAGAGGTTTTTTTGTTCTTTCGCCGGGAAAAAAATTCAGATTTGTATTTGAAAATCTAGAGTTTGCGGTGGCTCAATTCAACGCCCTGTAAAACACCTTCTTTAGCATATTTTCACATCCCTCAGTTGAGAATTGTCCGGTAGTCCGGTATATATCTGAAAGTAAAAAACAGCTCAGATTTTTCAACATGAATAATCGGCAACCTAATAAGCAACTTTGTCTCTACTTAACCTTCTCTGTAACTTTTACTGCAAGTATGCGGAGATTGAGAAAATACTACGGAAATCAGTGCAGTATTTCGTTCGTCTTACATTACTGTAATTTGTAACACAACCCGATGAAGATGGCGGGCGAGAAATTAATTTCAACGCATATCCAAGGCCAGATCATTCTTTGCCGAAAAAAGTTTACGATTGATTTATATAGATAAGGCGTTGACAAGTAAATTAATTTCAAAAGATACGTTTTCCATCTACTCCGATGAAAGTTACGCAGTCACATTTATTGAGTAACGATATCTTTGGTATTATTGCGGAACCTGTGGAACAATTTGGTTCTTAAATAGCCAATTACTGATTAGCATCAATTTTACTGAATGCGTGATCGTACATTAAGTGATATAATCTGCTTCTGTTATTAGTTATTAGTCAACGGGCACATGGATTTCAGGTATAGGTTAGGATGTGCAATGGCCAGTGGCGTAGGATGAATTTTTGCTGATCTTTTTTCTGAACTATGTATTGTGACAAAGGTCCCATTCCAAATAGGCCATTGTTTAGCTTCTTCTTCATCTCCTGAACCTGGTTTGTGAAACGTGCGCTGAGAAGGGTATTGATGTTCTGATGATTGGAAATAGTGCTTTGTTTTCAGATGTGAAAAAATGTATAATAATAATAATCTTTATTCAATCCTTACAGATCATATACAGCATTATATAGGATACGTCACAAATAAAAAACCATGTGATGGTAGACAAATTTACAATCAACAATATTAAAATATCACTATTTGATAGATTTGAACACATATACATAAAAACATTTATTACATTCATATTCATACATATGAGCAAACACATTTTCATTTTGCATCAAGAAATTCTTTGATATTTCAGTAACACTTGTCGTGCAAATATACTATGCAATTTTGATTTGAAGAAGTTTTTATTCCGTTACTCTCCCAGGTTTGCGAGAAGACGATTGAGAAACTTTATACCTCTATATGAGGGGCTTTTTTCATAGAATGATGAGCTGTGTGCAGGAATTCTTCCTCCATTTCTAATTGAGTAACCATGGCAATGAGAAACTGTTTGCTACATCTCAACATGTTGCATAAATAACATTATACATTTGAAAACATAAATACATGGAACTGTTAAAATTTTATATTTTTGAAATTATGTGGTTTCAGATTGAGAATGAGTCGAATAATTCTTTTTTAGGAAACAAATATTATGCTTAAGTTACTGGAGCATCCCCATATGTTGATGTTATAGGATATTTTGCAGTAGATTGAAGCACAATATACAGTGATGAATCGATTGGTATTGAACATATTTTTCAATTGCATAGTAACCCGTGTTCACTTTTTTGCTTATGGCATCAATATTATTTTCCCAACTCATTCTACTATCTATATAAGTTCCGAGGAATTTCGTAACTTCAAAAAGATTGATGGTACTATTTTTGACAACCACTTGAATATCAGTGACAGATCTCCACCTAGAATGGAAATATATACAGACTGTTTTCTCTGCATTCACTATCAAAAAATTTCTTTCACACCAATTTATGAATTCTTCTGCTGAATTATTTAGTTTTTTTCTTAGTCTGCAGGACTATTTGAATCAATGGCCAATGTAGTATCATCTGCATAGAAAACTACTGAATCTGAACTGATATAGTCAGGTCTTTTATGAATAACAAAAAAATAATCGGCCCCAAGATCGATCCCTGAGGAACTCTCCGGTACATCTCATAATATTCAGATTTATGCTCTCCGATTTCAACTGATATTTTCTTCACGCGCATGTATGGCATCAGCCGTGACAAAAAAATTTCCACGAAAACCAAGGGAATATAATTTACTTTCGATTATCTCCAGGTCAATAATGTCGAATGCCTTCGATAAGTCGAAGAAAAGTCGAAGTATATATTTGAAAAAATTGTTACGAAACAATTTCAGTCGACTTACCTCGACAGAAACCATGCTGATATTTTGACAGTATTCGGAATTTGGATAAAAATGAGTGCATTTTATTATAAACACACCTTTCAAACACCTTTCCGATAATGGTGGGTCGGTTTTGTAAATTTTTTTTTGTTTAAATCCCAATGAACTGTGTTAGTAATTTTTTTAGCATGCTTTTCTTGCTTGTAAAATAAAATTTTTGAATACAATATACCGGCAGTTATGTTCAAAATTTTTAATGAAACGTAATAAGAAATTGTATTTACAATAAAAAAATTCTTCATTTTTTGCCGATGCCAATTTGGTTGATGAAACGCGCGTCGAGAAGAGTATTGCATTTCTGGTGAGTGGAAAAATTGCTCCAGTTTTACCTTTTATAAAAATTCTACATCCATGTTTCTCTCTATGAATATTGTTTTCACATTTCTGAGAGAAACGACATACTACTACTTTGTTTTTTGAAGATTCGCATTGAATATTTTCCAGTGGATTGCATATTTTTATCCTTAAATATCTTTGAAAATCATTATCTCTCCAAAGATTATTTTAGTAGCATTCCATTTCTTTTAGTTCTTTCATATTTCTGCATACTTCTGTATCTCAAGAATCCCATCTGTGATGGGATGATAGTCCTTAATTCAAAAAGACGCTATCTGTAGATCTCAAGAAGATCTCCCACAATCAAGTGGCTAAACAACATTACCTCATAAACCGATAAATCAAAGTTATAATTTCAAGACCACCATGCCGAACAATACCATCTAATCTTGGACCATTTGCTTCATTCTCAGCTTATCGTAGAGAATATTACTCTTGTCTCCTTCCTTCTGAAGGAAGACATGCCCCCGCCAACTTGCTGCCATTCATTAGTGGTACTTTGCGCTCTTCATCCACTTGATGGTTCATTAATAATTTCGAAACCAGCCGAGTGATTTACACTTCATCAGATTTGAATTATGTTCGATCTTGATGAAGAATTTATCATTTTGCTGTAGGGTACAGGTATAGCCGAATTTCATTGTGACTTTGACGGGTTGAAGCTTTGTCAAGGGCTCCAACGAAAACTCAATAATAAGGTCGGAAATGAATTAGTTATTTTTAGTTGTCACTTACTTGTCAGAGTGTTGAAGACATTCTTAACATTGAATATGCTACTTTCTTAAATTTTTTGTATTCTATGAACGGATATATTTTATACCTGAAGCAATTCAGGTTCTGATTTTATATAGGTCGATGAATAAATTGAGAAAAGGACTAAGATCAATCTGCATTTGATTTATTGTAGAAAAATTATTTCCAGTTGACTTGCTTGATGGACATGCTCCTATGATCTATATTTAGTTCTCTAAACTATTCGACTCCCATAATGAAAATGAAAACATATTTCACTTCAAGTGGATTTTGAGATATCAAGAAACTTTCAGGTACTATAGAACTGTTGAAAAGATGATCATTTTTTTTTCTCTGCTATCCAATAACAGTATAAATATCTAAAATATATTGTGATAAATTGAATGAAATATGGAATATGCTTTGATCGGAGACGGTGAAAAATTCAATAATGCTAGCCTACACAGTGCATTTCTTTAATGCATCCCCCTTTTAATTTTTTGAATAAGTCAACTCAAAAAATTGAAACTTGAGAAAATGAAATTAATGCAATAATACTTTATTTTGAGGTGAAATTGTCAGATAAAACTTTCAAGATGGCGACTGAGAGCCATCTGGGATAAAAATTAAATAGAAAGGGGAATCTTGCGATACATTTTTTTGAAGCTTTTGACAAATGCTTCACAACCTTGAAATATAATGTCAATATCTTCAACTACTACGAAATGGCGGAACTTTAAATAATGGCCTGAATCAATTGACATTTAACCACATAATATGAGGTAATAAGCTTGAGGTCAGTTCAGAAGATGGTCGAAATGGTTGCCTTGAACTCCTTGATATATGAACAGAATATCCGATATTTCACGCCGAACATTTTCGAACACAGTAACGTTAATATCTCCACAAATATTAATTATTCTCTGCCGTATATCCAATATTGAAGTATGTTCAGTTTCGTACACCTTTTGTTTCAAATAGCCCCATAAAAAAAGTCGAAAGATGTCAAATCTGGCCAGCGGACTGGCCATTCTGTAGGACCTCGACGGCAAATCCAACGACCGGGAAAAGTAGTATCCAAATAGTTTCTTACTTATAATATCCATATCAAATTCATCAGGATTCGCTTCGACGATTTCAGTGATGAGGGGGTCAACAGTAGTTTCCAGCATATTCAAATAAAGTTCCCCTGTTGAATTTTGATCCATAAATAGAGGTTTTACAATATGTTTTCCCAATATTCTTGCCCAAACGTAAATTTTTCTGGATATTGGGTATGTGTTTCCCGGAAAACGTGAGGGTTGGTGTCACTTCAATAACGGCAATTTTGTTTGTGACCATTTCCGTTTAAAAAAAAGTACATTCGTCACTGAAACAAATATTATGGAGATAGGTAGGGTGCCTTTCAATGGCATCCGTCATGATTTCGCAGAATTCTGTTCTTGTATGAGGCTCATCTTCAGTTAATTGGTGTACCATTTCAATTTCGTATGGATGATACCTATTCCTCTTCAAAAGTCTCCACACAGTAGAAGGAGACACCTTACAAACATTCGCGACCAAATAAGTAGACTGTTCAGGATTTACTACCATCTCACCAATTATTTGCACATGCTGTTTTTCGGGAATGGACGGATAACCTGGGGACTTTTTGTTATGTAAACTACCGGTAGTTGTGAATTTGGATACAAGTTCCCTCAATCATTTTCTACAGATAGGACGATTCGGAAAACGTTCATTGAAAATCCTTTCGGTTACGCGTTCCATCGTAAATAAGAATTGCTTTAATTAGATCATAAAGATCATTGAGTGTTTTGCGAAGAATCCTTTTTAGTTTCCTATTTCTCGATTATCAAACCAAAAATTTGGACAAATTCAAAGAAAAGGAAGTAGAAAAATAACTAGAATGAAAATTCTTTATGAAGATCACACATTTTTTTTAATTATTATCACTTATCCAGTTATTCTGCTCAATCATGAGAGCTGATGACCTTTAACTGATCTCGATCATTTTCTTCAGCAACAAATACGCCTATGCCACATATTGTTCCTAGTAATCTTACATTCTCACTTCATGTTGTTCTCTCCAAAAGCCAATTACATTCTCAATTAATCAAATAAATGTTCCCGATGATTTCTGCTGATTTACCTCAACCGGTGCGTTTAAATTAACGATCTGAACGCCGATTGCATAACTTTTTTCTCCCAGAGGTTAACCTTTTGATTACCAACTATGATACCAACAGCTCGGTGGTATTTCTATATGTGAACGTATAAATTTCACGATATGTGCCCATTCATCCGTTATGAACTGGCCATAGGCGGACAGTAGGAAAATGAACTAAGGCAGCTAGTTAGTGAGTCATATAATTGTCCGTAGAAGAGAAAAGGTAAACTATGGTAATTTAGCCCATTGAAGATAATTGATAATTTTCAGTTATATTGATATCACATCAACATCTATACAGGAGCACTTTTGATTTTTTTTTGGATACCTTCTATTAAATACAAAAAATAGAGAAAATAATGTACGCAATTTGTGATGTCTTTTTTAATTGTCGTCAATAGAAACAATAAATACAGATGTTTATTTCTTGAAATAACGATTTCACTACATGTATTTTTTATTGTGTTGGTAGTAATGAACAAAAAGTTGATTGATCTAGGCGAAAATTTCAATATTTCATAGCTTTTTTAGATGAATGGATGATAGTTTCTACTTTTCCGGAAAATTACGTAAGGACGTTGTCAGGTAATTGACTTTTCAGGACAAATACTGCAATTGAAACGCTATAAAAATAGCTGATCATTGTTAGATCACTAGATCTACAATATCTTAACTAGTTGTGTTGCAATCTTCCCGAATTGTTCAATAAAATAATAGGTTTTAAAGATGAATGGGGAGGGCTCATACATTTTTTCTTCTGATCCAAAAATATTCAGTATTTCGTTTTTGTTTAGCCACACACAAATTATTATAAATGTTTGGCAACTATATAGATACAGTTGCTCTATCTATAGGAACTATATAGCGGATATATAGTTTGATCGATTGATGACCTATATATTCTGTATATTCATATTGAATATATGATAAAGAAAATAACTTTTGTCCAATTTCTACTCAGTTCATCATTTGTTACGATCGGTTTCGATTCATTAGTTACTTGAAAATGGTCTAATAAATCGAAACGGGACGTGATAAACAATAAAGTGAGTAGAAATTAAACGAAAATTATTTTCCTTATTCTATATGAACCATATAGTTGCTATATAGCTATAGTTGCTATATACTTGTTTTATAGAAACTATAGTCACCATATGACTTTATAGCAACTATATAGCAACTGAATTGTATAACAAAACAATTCACTATACATATAGTTCTTCTTTTATAGATTTGCGAATATTCCCTTATTTGTTTTATGTTATGCTATCCGTGCGGAGCTTGGTGCAATCGCTGATGTATTTATACATCTAACAATTCTATAAACCAAAATCTCAACTTGAATACCGCCATCAGTCAGTCAATAACTCAGGCTACCTGTAATTCACAAATAAAATTCCAGTGTCTTCTCTAAAAGCATGTTTCGAATCCAAACACTTTTTAATATTTCAATTCAAAAGTTGAATGGGATATACACACAATGGAATTGACGCCCACTGTTATTATTATTGTGCGAACAAAGTTACATGGACACGACTGTCTACACCTACGCTGTGATCTTTTTTCTTACTTCTCGTTCGTAAAAAGTAAACACTGTATGATACTGTATAACGGCTGTCTCGAAATAGACAACTCATGTACTGAGATGCAGAGATGTTCCTATATTTCCAAACTACAGCCATCGCAGGAAAATGACGTTGGTTCTACTACTGATTTAATGCCGATAAAGCCAGTTATTGGAAATAATAAGTAATTAAATTAATTTAGATGCCCACTCACCGTTATTCCATTTTTGACTTTTTTGGAAACTCAAAAACCAATTGAAATTAGATTTGTTATCTCTTTTACACTTACAAGTCAATGGTGACCCGATTGAGGATCTTTTTCGTTGCAGTCGATATTTTTTTTTGGGAATTGTGTTGCGTGCATGAAATCATATACAATTATGTATGCATTGTTGTTTGATATCAGAATAATATTCGTGATGAATACAATGATAAACAATACTACATTATATAAGATTTTCACTAGACAATTTAAGAAACACTCTACATGTGTTTCATTATACATTAACATTTACAGGAATTTCTGATACTAACCCAGAAAGTTTTTCAGTTCAAGTTAGTTTAGTATTTACATACCTAACCCCATCTTGAAAGTATTTTGTTTAGCATAAGACATACATTTTCACTTTCTTTGTGAAAATCTTACAATAACACGTTTGATAGGAATATTTTCAGCACTGTAAAATCATTACTGATTACTATTCTTCTAACTCGGTTCAAATTGTGATACTTTGTATTTTCTCTAGTTCAATGTGGAAACTGTAATTTATAAATCCTGTATAGGGAATTCGAACTCTTGGCGACTTTATAGACTCCGATCTGAAAATATTGAAGGAAAATTATTACTAAAATTATTGAATATATGAACGAGATTGCAATAGGTATGTTCAAAACCTGACTGCTATCGTGATGTTCAGTTTCTTCAACTAATCCAAAGAGATATGTTGATGGGTTAGATGTAAATTTCAAAAAACTGGTCCTATTTCAAACTCTCTATTGCATGATGTTTTATGAATCACATGTTAGCAAGCGTTTGTGTTTGAAAATATCCGCCGTTACTACAATTTTTTCTGTACTTTCACTTCGATATCTGTTTAAAAAAATCTGTTTTTTCGTTAACCAATAAATGAGTATATAACTCTCTGGAATGAAATGAATGTATTTAGTATATTTCAATACACTCCAAACGTTATTTGGTAACAAGAATCATTTTGTGTTCGCCTCCGATTTTTTCGACTCATTTGACAACCATCAAAACACAAACGAAATGATCACAAGTTGGCTGGTTATTCTTGTAGTCATCGGCGTTCTAATTCGTTCTTATTCTTGTACAATGAGTTCATAAACACCCACATAGGGATGCAAGTCGGAATAAAATTTATTTCAAAACAATAGTACACGATCCTAAGTAACCATTGACTGAGTAACATCTGAATACATGACAAGGCATGTGTACAATTAGCATACAAAGTTATACCAACATTGGTGTCTTAAATGTTCTTAGAAAACGTTTTTATTAGATGAAATGAGGTTGTCTTTGACTTAAATGGTTCTGAATAAAGCTGCTTGGATTTAACTGTTTAGAATTAGTACTGAGATTGAAATTCCTTTGCACTTTCAGCGAGACTGCTGGAATAGAGATTAACTGGTTGTCAGGAAAAGTTTTCTCGATCTACTTAAGATAGTTTTGTTTATGAAAATCTATCGGCTTTCAAATGAACATATGTGTACCAATAATGATTTTCCATCCTGAAATCCTCTTTTGATGCAGTATAATTTTTCATCATTGATTATATCATGAAACAACAATGTACGTTGTTTTTTCATACAGTGTGTCTCGACAAGAAGAGTCTCAATATAGCAAGTTATATATCATGACAATTTTTGTCAAATCATCTAAAGGAACAATTCGTTCAGGCCACTCTTAACTCCCTACACTGTAGGTTATTTTACTGAAACCCATCAGAAAACAACTATTTCCCTGGCTACTACCACGAAGGGCATTGGTTACCTCGTTCACAGGCAGATGGTGCGATGACAAATCTGTTGTTTGTTGTCCGCTTCAGTTTAGGTCATGGAATTATACTCTGAAAGAATTCGATTTTACTTTTCTGCGAATATATCGTTTTGGAAATTTTTCCTCAAGAACCAGAATAGCTCAGTGCGGCAGTATCCCGTTTCGGTGATTCCTAAATTCATTTGGTGAAAGGTTTTAAATAGTATTGTAATAAATGAAAACGGCACAACAATATGACATTCCAAGAAACCGGCTCAACTACTCTAATATTGAAGTTTTTGGTATGTTGTGCTTGTATTTGGGGGGAAATATACTCGTATAAGCATTCTTGTCGATCTGATATCAACATTTGTGTTTGTTTACGCATAACTTAAGTACATGCCTCTGAAGTACCAGTTCATTTTTAGGTTGTGTTCAAGTATGTCCTAACATAATTTCAAAGATTTTCACACTCTTGACGGATTGCAAACACTTTTTCCTAATGTTTTTTTCTAATCTATAACCAAACACAGCTAACAAAGTTGGAGAGAAAATTTCCGTATCAAAATTCAACCTGACATAGCCTCAAGATGTTGAGTTGTATTGTAGTTGGTGAATGTAATTCAGCATAGGCAGGTAGCGATTGCCTCTGCCTGAGGAATGAACTTTTTTGTGTACGCAATCCAGATGTAGGCACTCCTCTGACTCATCAGATCAGATGTTTAGTGTTACTTTGTTTGGATAATTTTATCAATTATAGTACTGGCTACTCCTGTATCATATTTATTGTTCTAAAGATGAAAATGCAATTATTCAATTTTTTTGTTGTTTCCCTTGTCACGTATCTTTTATATTTTCCAACATAATCGATACACTTGTATTAAAACTATATTTCAGTGGACCAATTTGCACGGTGGATGTATAGTTGACGAATGTTATTGTTTATTCACTAAAAAGGTTATGAACGGAATGCAAATAGAAGCTAGATTCTTATAGGAATAGAGAATGAAAATACAAATTTTCAGCATTTAATAAAATTATCTTAACAATATATAGAATTATTGTCCAACATTGCTCATCTTTATTTTTGAAGAACGTATGAATGAAAAAAAATGTTCTGAATGGCATGTCTACTTCAACTTGAACTCGAATTTTCGTTGAATTCTTCAATGAAAGTACCTTCTCTACGGTATCGTAATAACAACTGTTCAATGCTGTTCAGTTGTATCATCTTTATTATTATTCATCATTCAAAACGTGATTTGCATAACAATTGAATGAGCATGGGTGTTGCAAAGTTCAGACAGTTTTGGGAGTTTTCAAAAAGATAACAACCTGAAGTTAAATGGATTTTTTTGATATTTTGAATTCATACTAGGACCAGAACCTCCAAGCGAGAGATTAAATGTCTGGGAATGGTACTAGACCCCATACTCACTACGACTTTTACCATAATTACTAGCAGGATTTAACCTAAGGGAGTTCGGTAGATTTAATCGTTACAAATAAAGTGTCATTTTGAAGATCTTCACCACCTCCAAATACAATTTGAAGATCTTCAAGACGTGAACAATTCTCTGCCTTCGAAACTAGAGATCGTTACTTTAAATCCGTTATGCTTCTGATAACCTTCGAATATCCCTCGTACCGGAAAATACATGATAATAACCTTGAACCATCGATTCAGCGGTATCATTACAATGTCAACAAAATATATAGTTACTATCAAGGTTAGGAATGACCGACGGATTGGAATAATTCGCAGGTATGTACATTCGTTTTACTTTATCACGCTACACACCAGTTAATCTTATCGATATTTTTAGGATATTTCGTAAATATTGAACAGGTTGAAGAATTGAGTTTGTTCAAGTTATCAGTGTTATTTCCTGTGCTGGCACTGAACTTTCTCAATAGTAATGTACATATGTTTGATATGAGACCGTTCATAACCGCCACACCTTGTGTGTATTGTGGGTGACAAGTGGTTCTTACGCAAAGCTGGAAGGTCATCATGGTGTTTGGGTCTCGTTGTCATCCTCTTATGATTCCGGTTCCTGTTCCTGGCGTGTAATATCTTCCTGGCGTTTAATATCTCTACATATTTTTCATCTCTTTCGAGCAAGTTTATTAGTTGTGTTTTGGTTCTAACATCCGAAACTGTTTGGAAACTGCCCAAGACATGATATATTGAAGATATAAATTGACGTAAAAGTTAACATGTATACAAAAAATCGTATACATGTTAACTTTTACGTCAATTTATATCTTCTATTTATAAAACGTCATATAATAGCTTTCATTAGTAAAAACTACCAATTTCAATGAGTCGGAGTGTCTCCAAAATCTCTTCCGGAAACGTATTAACAACCACACCATCTAACCAACAAGATCATGGGCCTTGAACCGTCATAGAAGTCCACCAAAGCAGAAGACGAAGTTATTTCATTCCTCGAGAATGACAACATCAAATAACCTTTAGAAGAACAAATCTCCTCACCCCTCTTGTCTACATTATCACCACAGACAAGGATCAATATACCCGATGTCTTACACATGCGGTCACCATCTGAGGAAAAAATGATGAATACGAGGCATCCAACCTCTACTCTGCCCTCCATTCCATCCCAGAGCATTGCAGGTTATGCAGCAACATAAGCCACCTATTCCAAGAATCCCCTACTCACCAAACTGAATGTCCACACTGCGGAGAAACACTTAACGCATAAGAATTTTCAGCCTTTCCTCAAATGAACACCCAGCTTAGAGGATCCTGAAAAAATCACCCCAATATCAGAATATCACCATCATAAATGAACAATTTTAGGCCACTATTGAGCTGCAAACAACGTCATTTCTAAACCTATCTTTCGATAATAGAATTGAAATACTGAAAATTACTAGTGAATTATGTACAATATTATTCAGACAGACCCTATTTGTCACAGTCAATGGCAACACAATCTCTATACTCTCATAGAAAACACGTCTGAAATTGATGGCTGAGCATCCGGTGGAACCTGTTAATTGGCATTTAATCTTCAACACAGCGAACGCACATGGTCGCTTCCGCAAATAATAATAATAAAAAATGACACCATACTAAATCTCTGCTCCGTTTCCTCAACATCTTCATCTTTTGTTTGACCAACACTCTAACAAAAAAAAACACCATCCTAAAGACGCTTACTCCCACAAAATATCCAAAATCTTCAGGAAAAATATCATTCCCGATTTATCTTTTTACGAACTCCTGCTCCACCACTTCCTCTGAAGAACTATCGAATATACTTCAATACTCCCTAAAGGCTTCTCATTAGAAAAGTTCATTGCAAGACACACCCAATTTGGTGAGAAAAAAATTTTGTTCGTCGTCTTTTCACCTTCATCTTAGAGCATAATAACACCTATGGAGTTCCTATTTGAGTCATCGGAAAACCCCGATTATCAATCACATTTTTTTGGAGTACCAAGCAAATGTGGCCGATAAGGAGGCTCACACAGGGGACACAATCACTTCGGACTATGTCCACATTTCTGAATCCACGAAACAATATCTCACAAAACCCATGGACCTACGAATTGACAAGATACAAATACTCGAATGCTCCAATAACGACTACAAAACTAAATCAAACAATCGTTCAAATTCATTTAGTTCCGTCCAGAAAAATCGAAAACTTTTGAAACGAAACAAGTGTGGAGTCTTTATGAGACAGCAGCAAAAACAGACAGACATTTAGTGATTGATGATAGTTCCGCTGGAGCAGCGGAAAAAGTAGAATTTTTTTCGTAATGACTTAGGAAAAACACATATTTGAGGTGCATATTTTTAAGGTGCTCACCTATACAGTATTCAACAAGTAGACAATTACCTTGACAAATACCCCGGCCAATTTGTTGTTGACATAGAGGTGATATATTTGATAGAGGTCTCAACAAGCGGAATGAATACTCTATTCCACAACTTAGAACCAAACTGTTTGAGTTTGTATTTGTTATATATGCATGTATTTTGTATATACTTAATTGAGTATAGATTGAAGAATAGCTCTGCTAAACTCCACCAAATAAATTGAAGACCACTTATTATGACTTTGGTGATTTTCAGTTTCCTCTGTCATCTTCCATTTCATTGGAGGTGCGTTGGAACTGTGGAAATGTATAGAGTTGAAATCAAGAATTTCATCAACATGTCAATTTCGAATCAAGGATCTCGTTTGAGCAAGATTTTTCTGTGATGACCGGATCTAAAAGTTGCAATTAGAATTTGTCAGTTCATTATTTTTCATGATAATTCCTTCTCGACCATGTAAATAAACATTTCTGGCGTATTATTTGTCTTCTTATGCGAAATGTATAATGCTACCGACTGTAACAGACCGTTACGAATAAAAAAGTGACCTTACCTCGCTGTTGGATATAAAAACAACGAGATCACTTTGAGGAAAGTGAAATCTAATTCTTGTTAGAAACGACCGCATGGTGTCGAAAAAAAAAATAATTCATTCAAATTTATTCAACATTTATAAAATTAAATCAACTAAGTTTCCGTATGTGATTTGGAATATTTGTCTAATTTGATTAATCGTGAAGATATCTAGAGGAATACATGAGTGTTACTCAGGTCATATATATATATTATACAGGGTATATGGAAAGAATTTTCATCAGAAGTACTTGAAATACTAGTTTTATGATTATTTAAATGTGTTTAATTTTTCAGTAGTTATGTGAGTTTCCAGTGTTGAGTTATTACCTATACAATTTCAATCAAGACACGTTTCACTAAACGATAGTGTGATTTTGGACAAATGGACTGGCGTTTGAGAACACAGAACATTTTTTGTGGTTGACTCGGTAATCTGGCCTTAGTGAATTAGGTCATGGTTATTTGGTTTATCTTTTGATTTTATTCGATTATATTTTTACTATCGATTTCGAAGACAGCGAATGGAAATGAAACAGATTTGTTACCAATATATTCTATTATCCAGTAAGATATCGTTTTGAAACTTTCAAAATAGTCTGCAATAGTTTTAGCGAAACGAAAGCTTAACTTTTGTTCAATTGCTTCTTATAAAATGTTATTGTTAGAATCATCACCGGGAAAATCATTCACGGGAAAAATTATGTAATTGTTATCCCAAACAAATAGCTAACGCCTAGATGAAGTTCCTAGAGGAAAGCTACTGTAATAATGTACCTACTCCGAAACAGAATTAACAAGATTGAGGAGGCAAAATACTTTCTACTGAAGTGATAACTTCTTATGGAAGGGTAAATCGCTTGGTAACGTAACGCATAACCGCGCCAGAATGTCTGGCTTTAGTTCTCCTCACTCTAACACACAGCGCTAGCCGTATTTTGGACGATTCTCTCGTGTCTCTTCGCTTAACTCAGTTTTCACTGTGCGGTCGACAGATACTGTTGACAGTGAGCATACAACATGAAACCATCACCGCTTTTGAAAGTGATTATAAAAAACCAGCAAGCACGTAATATTTTTTCATTATGTGAAACGTAGCTTAAAAATGATGATAATAATTTCGTGTATGTACATTATTAATATCTTTATTTAATCCTACAAAAGTAACAATTGACTTACGGTAGCTATAATATGAAATATTTCATCAATAAATAACCTTTCCTAATGTTTTTTTGAAACAGATATCAATGCATTGGGCTTTGTTGGAATATTCAACATTTTATAAAGTAATCAATAGAAGTGTGGCATGAGATTTATTGCTTTCATATTTGGATTCAATCAAAAATAGATTTCTATATAATATACAATCGTATGGGAATATAGCGAGCGGTTCAAAAGTTATGCCAAAAATAACGTCAAAAATTTGATCTACTCAAACGTCTCTATTTTCAATGAAAACTCATCGTCTGAGTTATGAATATGTTTGAAAATGTTATGAAGATGTGTTATGAAGATGTTATTTCGTTGTGAGGATGTTTGAAAATGTATTTTTTCTATTATCGAATACTAATTTAACCACTCCAATTTATTTTTCGTGTTTTTGACTGTGGTCTGCAAACGCATCAACTACGATGTTGCTATTTGACTCTGGTTTTATGTCATTGTTAGTAAGCATGAATAAGATTACCTGACCACCTGACATTGTTTGTGTACCTTTGAGGACAGGTAGCCAGATTTTATGAATGTTCATTGCCTTTTTTATCCAATTGAAACTGTCCCTATGTTTCTAGTGCCTCTCTAATACTCTTGGATGGTAGTTTTGAGTTTTATCGAGTATTACTCTATATTCAAATGCAATAATGTAACCGCCTTCTTTGTTGTTTGGCTACAGCTAATTTGTCGGTTTGTCCGAGTCGACAGTTTCTCTTCTGTTCAGAGATACGGGTAGCAACACTTTTTTTTGTGCATCCAGAAATGAGGTTGACAATCACCGCATTAGGGCCCTTTGAATTTCAAAATTTCGTCTCAAAGTTTTGTGAAAGATTACATCTCATAATTCATTTTCATTCATTTCATCTGCAGACCAGTGCCTCAAAACCTGAAAAATACCTTTCGCACAGTTACCTCCTGCTTTGATCTCAATATATTTTCTGAAACATTTTGGAAATGTTCATTGACTATTTACTTCTATGGCCTACGAGTATAAATTGGTATACTTTCTTTATGTCTTTAGCTTCTTGAAAATATGACTATACCTACTGAACAAGACCTCATTCAAGCACAAGACTAGCAAAAAAATAAATTACTTACCTAATGACTATAATCTCTTTTGATATGTTACTACTTCCTAATCACTTTTTCAAACAGACGTTTGATCAAATCAAGTTCTCAAAAAGTAACCTCTCGCTCAAAAAACTAATAATAATTAGTTACGAAACATTTGGAGAAGTTGAGCTGTATTATTCCGTACGCCGATAAAGCAAATAGACGTCCTTGTATGCCAATTATCAGCTAATTTCATGCCTAAAAACTGTTACTATTTAATCATTCCGATGTCAGACGAAAAAATTGAATATACATGCTATAATTTCATGAACGGTAAACAAACGTTTTCGAAACAAGTTTATAATTACAAAGTTTAACGAATTCATTCACTATAGTTCGACCTTAAACAAATATTGTCAATTAAATGAGTGATAGGATATTGAAAAGCAAGTGAGAAATTCCGAAAAACAAATAAAACTGGTAAGAGTAATCGCCAAAGAAAAAATGTCGCTTGATATTACAAGACGAAGAAGTCATTTCCTTCATAACATCACGACTTTATTACTAAATATAACTTATATACGGTTAATCTTATATATGGTATAATCCTCCGATAATGTCAACTTGGTATTCTGATAAGTTATGATATATTCGTAGTATAGTTATTTACTAAATCTACCAGTACCAGTAAAACATACTAAGATATCATCTAGGTATCTGTACCAGTACAAAAACTGTTAGCTAACTGATTATTATGGATTTCATACTCTATGTTATCCATGAAAATTTCCGCCAGCAAGGGACTCAAAGGGTTCCCCATTATTAGTCCTCCATTGTTTGAATAGAATTTTCCGTCAAACTGGAAATAATTTTGAGATAGACAAATGGTAAGTGAATCTACAATTTCCTATTTTATCAGTGGATTCACGTGGTTTCTGTCTAAGAGACACTCAACTAGTCCAATTGTTTCAATTGGCGGAATACTGGGAAATAAATTTNATAAATGATTGAAATAGTGTTCTAATAAATGTGAAGTTAATTGAAATTTCTCACATATATGACACGGTACAGTTGAAACCTTGGCAAGATGAAATATTTCAGACATACTCGCCATTAAATGATACTGTATTTATCAGTACAGTACATATTATTGAGAAATATATTGGGAAAAAAAAAAACTGTATTTCTAGATCATTGGTGGCATTAGTTAACTAGAACTGATTTATATAAACAGCTGAAAATTAATCCAAGTAATGAACAATTATAAATTTTTTTTGTAATATAACAAATTTTAAAAAAAACCTTGGGATATATCAAGTAACTCATATTTCACCTCTCAAGTGATAAAACGGCTCCAATCATTCACTGGTTCAATTCAGGACTTGTATTATCGTTAACTTATTTTGATTGATATAAAGTTGTAGATGGATAGTTGCCGTACTGATACAGATGAAAGACAAGAATTATGCTGAACATTTCAAAACTGTATAACCAGCTGTAAAATCTAATTAAATAGGAGTTGATACAAGGAAGGTTAAAAAAAATAAAAAAATTAAGTGAGTATTGCCGTCCAGAACTTACATAATGTAGACATTTTTAAAAAGGAGCTGCAACAGCGAGTACTCGAAGCAGACACTGTTACTAACAAACAAGAAGACTATCCATATCAAGGACATGGAAGCTATGGTGACAAAGGCAAAAATTACACAGGCCATTTCGAAAATGATAAAAATACAAAAAACAAGGTAAGGACAGAGAAAGATTTGTTGTTTCCAGTGCTGGGACTACGGACACCGTGAAGAACATTGTAGAGGACCAAACAGGAAAGGGTTCTGTCTCAAGTAGCAGAAGAAGGCCAAAGAGCAGTAGAGTGCCACAACAGGCCATACTACATTTACTGCGAAACGAGAGATATCAGTCAGATACTAAGAAATGCCGTGCCGTATATAAGAGCGACAAACAGAGCAAAATTCCCATATCTACCAGAAAGATAAATTTTTCTGGTCATTGATGATACAAAAACTGTCAGTATGGATTCTAGTGTACCACAGGGATCAGTCTGATGATCTATGTTGTAGAACATCCTGAATGGTGAGCTCTTTTTAATAGAATTACCCAATAGAGATGATTAGGTAGGGTTTCCGAACAATGTTGCTGTTGTGGTGACAGCCAGAAACGAGGACCTTCTAAATAATGTAGCGAAAAGAGCAATACTGCGAGTATCGAAGTAGATGGCGCCAAAAACTAGCCCCATAAATAACCGGAGTCGTGCTTCTGACAAAGCGCAGAAAAAATGAGATTAATAAAACTTGATATCGAAGGAACACATATTGGACTAAGCAAGGCGGTAAAACCATCCTTGGACTTTTGCAGAGCATTTTAAACAAAGTGTACTCGAAGTGGAAAAATCAACTGCAGCTCTAGCAAACCTGATGCCCAACATCGGAGGTCCCAGAGCTTCAAAAAGATGGATCATGTCGAATGTAGTTCATTTTCAGATTCTGTTTGGTGCACCATCCTGATATACCGCAATTCAAAATGGAAAACGTGTCCAGAAATCAACAGAAGTGCAGACGAAAATCAACATTCGAACGTGCAGCTCAAATAGAACAATATCTGCCGAGGCAGAGGCAGTAATCTTGATAGCGGGGTTTCACCGATATAAATTCAATCCAATATAGAGAGCTGGCTATGTGTACGACAGAAGAAGATCAGAGTCTGCATCCTGCACTCAAGCTCAGGTCTTGGAGATTTGTCTCTCTTCTATAGATATTTTCAAGGAAAGTGTTCAAATGACTTGACACATTTGATTCCACCAAAAGCGGTACATATCAGAAATACGCGACGGACTGTGGCTGCTAATTCTTTTGGGGTTCAAGTCAGTACACCTCCAACTTCACTTTTTAGGAGCTATTTCATTTGAGAACTGTGTTTATGTGAAATAAACTTTCTGAGAACGTATTTCCAAATTAATTTAATCTCCAGTGAATCCAACGTGAATCGCTACGTTCGCACAGGTGCCGCTCTGAGAACGCCGTTTCTAAACACCAAGGAATATTGCTGGCGTATTTTAGTTAAGTGAGTGAATATGTTTATGCTGAAATCCTCATTTGAATCTCATGTTAACTCAAAAGTCAATAAGTATGAATTAAATGAAAGTTTTCTGAATGACTGTTGCCTAGCATGAAATCCAGCTTGAGAAACCAATTAATTGATAGGTATTTTTTACTCTGTCATTGAGCACACATTGCTCAAATCTTCCCATTGTTATTTGAATAAATTAATCAATGAAGTTGTGTCGCATCCTATCTCGAACAAGTACCATTGAGCTTTCAATTGATACGGCATAAGTACATAATGATATGTAAATCAAATCAAATAAATACTGTACAATCTGTCACTGATTAATCGGTCATACCCACATATTCAAATGTTTAATAGGCCATAAATTCATATCGTGAAAATGAGCTACAAATAATTTGCATTAGCTAGTAGACAAGAACACGTTCACTGGATTGAAGGGGTTATATTTTCAGGATATTAATATTCATCGAGTTACCCAAGATTTCCTTTAAGAAATTCAATAATATAAGCGTTTACTCCATAATTTCACAAATTTTAAATTTTCCGTCCTTTTTCCATGCCCATTTCATCACTTTCCAATTTGAAGTAATTGTTGAATGCCTCACTGAAAAAAGTTTGTTGAACGAAATTAATAACGATGAGATTGGAACCTTTGGTGTGAAAGTTTCGAGATCAATTGCCCTGCTATTTTTGCACTCGACGCTCGTTTCGCCAACAAAGTTGGCATCCTCAGGAGAAGAAAATTGATACCTAGTCTAGTCTGGTTAATCCTTATATACTAAAATTTGTTACCTGAGTTTGTATACCTGAAGTCCAATATGGAATTTCTCGGTAATTAACTACCTGCAAGTAATTATTCTCTTCCTAACAGAAGATTAAAAAGCGGGCTCTAGACAAGGACCACAGAATTGGTGAAAACAAGCTGAAACTGATTAAGCATGTGCATGACACCAGGGTACTCGATGCATGTGAGAGTCTAGAAATAGCAAAATGTAAAAACAGCATGAATGGCGATGATAAGGGACCCATCCCGTTTAGCCCGCTTTTTAATCTTCTGTTAGGAAGAGAATAATTACTAAGAACTTGCACGTAGTTAATTACCAAGAAATTCCACAATGGACTACTTCAGGTATACAACCTGAACTGCTGTACAACATTGCTACTATGCACTGAAGTACAGCACTGTATCACTTTAGCCCCTGCCTTGTATCATAATAGCCCCATTGGGTGGGGCTAATATGATACACACTTTTATTTTTTTTCCCACTTTCCCTTTTCCTATATGTTTTGAAGTAGCTGTTGCTTTAGTAAAAAATATGTATGGAACTGGAAATAGTGTTTATTAGAAAAGTGGAAAATCCTTATGGTGCTGTAAGAGCGGTGCCTTTGCAAAAGTGGCGATTCATGTTGGATTTGAATCGCTGGAGATTGAATTCATTTGGGAAAACGTTCTCAGGAAGTTTATTCCATATAAACGCAGTTCTCCAAATGAGAGAGTTTTTAAACAGTGTCGTTCGAGGTGTACTGGGTTGAACCTCAAAACGATGAGCAGGCACAGTCCGTCGTGTATTTCTGAAAAGTATCGCTCTTGGTGAAATCAAATGTACCAAGTCACCTGAACACATTTATGTTTTTGGAAAAAACTGATTCCTGGGTTTCCATGACATTGAATTGAACCTAGTTACTTTCACACCAATTCAGAATCACCTCTAGATCCTTATAAGATGTGCAATCTCCTGCTGCCGGTGAAGATGTTCATCCGCAGCCGATGTTCGAGTTATGTGATGGACTATAGTTTTACTACTGTTTGTTTGCTTCTGTTATTCTCATCAAGGTAATCAATTATTCCGAGTATATCCGATGAAACACACATCGAGGAAAGTGTTGCAGGTCTGGTGTGTGGATACAGTGTTTGTGATGGATTAATTGTTTGCCAGATGTTTCAGTAGTACCTTTCATTTTCTCTCTACAAATTATATCATCCGAAACGCTTCCACTCTTTCAGGTCATCCCGTCCGTGTGTCTTGAGTATATTCATTGATCACGTTCAACCATTTAACCTACGCTTTCAATAAAATTTGTCCCACATAAAGTCTTCTTTCCGGCAAAAAGTCTCTTTCAATGCATTTGCATCGACGGCGTTCCCGATAAATCTAACTTCAACATCCTATATATTCGCATCGTTGATAGCTGTTGACTTACATTATTGCTCCCATTTTGTAAACTTTACAAGTATCAGCTTTCCGATTGATTTCTCGGGTTTCAAATGTGATATCGTGTGGGTCGATAGCTGATCGTAACGTTTTGTGTGAAAGGTTCATCGGACGAAGAGAAATGTATGTGATGTACTGACTGTAAGTATAGGTAGTTAGATTGGATAATAAGTCAATACCTCATAGGGGTTCGACTTGATTCAGTCTCGATTTTGTTTTAAATGTGCATGTTAGTAATGTTTCGTTAATGGATATGACGTTCAAAATAAGCATATACGACTTATAAACAGACCCGCTCCATGAATTGTTTTTTATAACCATAACTGGACTGTCGAATGATAAATCTGCCGTAGATGCACAGTGAATGTGAAGAGGTATCAGATAGATAGATAATAGATTAAATGAAATACACAGATTGAAAGCCCCCACTATTTCTTTTTATGTTTTGGATGACATGTCAAGAAGACTACTTCGACCACGCCACTGAAGATAACTGTTGCAGTCGAAACGTTTGAAAATCATAACCAAAGAAAACCACGCTGAAACCCGGGAACTAACCACAACATTGACGCCAGCCGTATAAGCCTACATTCTTATATTTCTTTTTATTTCAAAATCGACGTCTTATTTATGAAAAAGTCATCAAAATCACAATAACAATAATTGAAATATTCATTTATTATTATTCATGAGATTCAAATATAATGGAGACTCAGAATATGATAAATAAGATAAATAATGGCCAACAAAGGTTTCGGCTTTTTACTTTTTTTACACAAAAAAAAAGTGATAATCTTCCAGAGAAAGAAAGAAATCAGTTTCAAAGTGAACTGTTCACAAAGATGTGTAGATCATGCAAAAAAGTAACTTTCAGACACAAACTGAAAAACAGAGCCCTTTCATGGAAACAATGAATTGCACAAAAGAAAAAATACTTTCTAACAATTATTTTCAAATGAACAGTGAATCATACAAAAATACTTTTTCCTATTCAGTTTGTACTTCAAATAATCGCTATGGAATTAAATCAGATATCAATCACAGAATTTCTACACAAAATAATATATGTCATCCTCAATGGCGGACATGAGAGAACAGTAGTAAATATACCATTTTTGTAAAAGAAAGCTTTTGGCTTTCTACTGCTCCATTTTGATAGAAAAATTCGTAATTTTTTTGAAAGAATTGAGTGTTTTTTAATCAACACGCTCTTATTAGCTTCACCTGTATGAATGTATGTTTGTTTGTAACTCTCAAGCTCGGGATCTGTATTCGATAGAATTATCGACATTATCGCTTGATCTATTCGCGAGCAGATGGCGCTGTACGTAACCTCCTTGATATAGCGACATTACTGCTTGATCTGTTCGCGGGCAGATGGCGCTGTACGTAAGCTTCTTCATATAATTCGAACTCACTTTACATGTATTTTCTCATTTGAAAAAAGTTTTTTTCATAACACGTGCACCTGCTGCCTTATTTGTAACCCTCTTTTGCGCGCCTACTGCTTCGAAGCTTGCTAGCTGATTTTCAGGCTCCCTCTTCGGAATCGGAAAATATCAATGGTCATCTTTCTAAACAATATACTACTGCAATATACTGCCCAAAGTTTAAATGAATAAATATAGTTTGAAAAGACTAAAAAACACGCTTTTATAGCATACGAAACTAAAAAATGAAAAATAAATATAATTTAAAAACTAAAAAACACGCTTTTAAAGAACTTCGAACTAATAAGTTAAAAATATTTTTTTAAATAAGCTCAAAATAGTAACGATCGAAAAATACTAGTATTATTGTGAAAAAAGCGTAGGCGCTTTGTGCCATAT